>CAAKHB010002257.1:156491-170219 GCA_901007665.1 Aeoliscus strigatus
CTCACATTCGGATTATTTTATTTAACTTTATTTAACTTTACTAAACTTGATTTTGATCAAACTAACAATCGTATTAACAACAATATTTCAACAACTAAGATGCTGTAAATATGATTTTTTTGTCGTTTTCTTCTTCATTTGACATGCACCTGCAACAAGAGCAATAACAACAACAATAATGATAATAACAATAATGACAATTTGTCCTACTATAATTTCTACTCATGGTTCATGTTGTGAAATCATTCATTCATACAGAAGATGCTTCAAATGTCGGACGATTCTTCCTGTTGGCTCGCGAGCACTCGTCTGTTTTCCACATCAGTGGAGAGGAAAATGAGCCTCAACTGTCCGTCTAGACATTTTCACCGTTGATTTAACAAACAGATGATCGAGACACAGCAAAGAGATGCACTCAACCATAAATAGACATTTTCAATAGAGGACACAGATGTACAGACGGAGACTTTGCTGCCAGCGAAATATGGTTCATAATGAAACATGTGTTTGTTCAGTTCTGCTGAGGTTTGATGGATCAACTCTTTGGTACAAAGGGACACAAACTCCTTGCAGGAAGCAGAAACCTCCACACCTTTTCATTTCCTGTCCCAGACGAGCAAAGGCACACATCCTACGTCTGGTGTGTCCGTCAAAGTCGTGCAGACGAGTCGTCCAAAAACCGGAAACCGGAGTACCCAGAGGAAATCCATGCAGAGAGCAGACACACTGTGCACAGAGACTGTCGTTAGCCACAGCCGCTGGCCGGTCCCTAGTGTGTTTACTGTCCTGTCCTGTTTACTGTCCTGCTTATGCATTCTACCTGTCAACACACACACACACACACACACCTACTGTGTTGCTCTGCTTGACTCCACTCACCTGTGTCCTCTGGTCTATAAATATCTGCCCTTCGTCTTTGCTCCTGTCGACTTTCCCTCCATGAGTTTCTGAAATGTTCTGCCTGGACTTCCTGAGATGATCCTGGTGTCCTCAGACCGATGACCTGATCTCTAGTTCTTCTTTGTCTGACATTTAGGTCTTCATGCTCAGATCTGATTTTTTGTATGTTTTTGTTCACGATTGCTTAAATGTCACCTGTATCCTACGTAACACGTTCTTTATACGGATGGAAGCCAGTGGACCAAGTGTTGACCATTTCATTTTCAAGTTGTTGAGCAGTGGAAGAAGTTCTAATCAAATGAAAACGAGAACATGGATGAAGGAGAAAGAACATTGGCTGCTGCCTCTGGACATAAACACGTTCCATCCTTTGAATACATCTATGAGTGTTGGCCACATTGAAAGAAATCAGAATTGACTTAGGACCACGTATGCATGACCTTGTTGACAGTGACCTACGTAGTTACCATAGCAACCCATGAAGAAAGGGGCGCCGGGCGCTGACGCAACAAACACGCAACAAATAAATGAGCATGAGGACAAATGAGCTTCAGGATCCGATTCGACATTGGACATCATCACTGGACAGAGATGACTTTCAAACACTTCACAGGAAGTTGAAAGAGAAAAACATAAGTGGGAGGGGAGTTCTGTCCTCGGTCCTCTCAATCCACAGAGGAATTTTTAGTGGCAAAGATTGAGCTCCTTTTCACAGCATCATCTTTTGTCTTAAAAAATACAAGAGAATGGGGAAGAATTTGTGATTAGGAGGCGAGCGAGATGCCAGGAACAGTTAATACAGCAATTAGGAGGTGAAAATAAGAGCGAAGGCACTGGGGAGGAGGAGGAGATGAGATGAAGGATAACGAGGGGCAGCAGAGGAGATGGAAGGAACTGGGAAGCAGTTGATTTTTGGAGGTGGTGAAAGCAGAGTTTGGAGATTTAGACAGATTCATCATCTGGGAGCAAAATATTCCAACGCTGAGAACTTCAGCAACATTCCACTGACATCAGCCTGCCACTGAACGAGTCTGTGAAATGTTCAAACAGGATCAGACACTGAATTAAACTAACCAGCCAGACGTGTTTATGAGCACAGAGTTCCTGAAGGGTCTGAGCATCATATCGCAGCAGCAGCATCTGACGGTGATGGAAGGTTACGAGGTCAGTGACACATCCTCACATGTCAACTTGGAACGAAACGCCCGGGTTTGTTTCCCCAGAAATTAAAAAGAAATGCAGGACAAAGTGACTAATGGCCTGATCCATGACACTGAGTGGAGATGAAGGATGAGGAGAGATGTGTGTGTGTTACCTCCTCCTCTGACACTCGATGCTAAAAATATTTGTTGTTTCCGTCCAGTGTTTAGACTGGACCGACAAAATCACCCTGTGATTAGACCACACCAACAGTCCACTGCGGCAAGATAATGGCTGTGTGTGTGTGTGTGTGTGTGTGTGTGTGTGTTGTGAAGGATGCCGTAGAAAAAACAGGAAGAGGGAGAGCGAAATAATGTACAAGTGCCACTTTTCTTTCAATTTGTTTTTGTTTTTTTTTCAATATTTTTAGTTTTAACTTGATCATTTATAGTTGTGCCCTAATTATTATTGTTTTAATCTGTTGTTGTTTAATCTTTTGCTTTAATGTCTTGAATCTGTTTGGTTGTATATTGTAAAGCTCCTTTTTTCCACCTAATTCACGTAAATGCAGAGCACACAGGTTTCTGACCAATGTGACAAATGTGACACACAAGTCACATACAAACGTAGTACATTCACATTCGCACATTTAAACTATACAACTGAAGGAATCACTTCTACAGAACGATGGGAAAGTTCTTTGTAGAGTTAGTTTGTTGATAAAACACAAAACAAATCCAAATTTGTTAAGTGTCGCTGCGACAAACAGACTGGTAGAAAAATCAACCTATTGATCCTGTCAGGGGCTCACACACACACACACACACACACACACACACAGTCGATCAGTGATAGCCGATCCAATCATGTGACGTTCTCGTGTTGCAGGAACTCATGATGAAGTATCGACTGACCCATCACACGCTGCTGTTTGAAACCAGCAGGACGTTCAGTCCACTAAGGTTCGTCCTCTGGGACATGTGTCAGTCGTCTGGGACAAAGGTCCACTGGGACAAAGGTCTGTCCTCTGGGACAAAGGTCCTTCCTTTGGGACAAAGGTCCATCCACAGGGACAAAGGTCCATCCTCTGAGGAGGACAATAATGCACCTGAAAGAGGATCAGTTTGGTTTGTTCTCGGTCTCAGACATGGACATCCTCTGGGCATCGTCGTCAGAACTCTGACTTTTCTTCAGTTAAACATCAGACGTTTTTACTCAGATGATTCCACTGCACATTGTACTGTTTGTTTATTTTGACAAATAACTCTGATCTTATCTGAACACGTGTCTGGACCAGGAATCTGAATTCAATCGACAATCTGTAAACAACCTGCTGCTATGACAACGTGATCATCAATGACAAATAGAAAGTGAAGCTGTTTATTGTCGTCGTAGTGTAACAATGTTCTGTCACGTAAACGTGTGTGTATAGTACTATAAATTTATTTGTATGTGTTGAGTGTTTTAAATCAATTTTGTACTTTTGTACTTTCTGTATTTTATTCTGTTTAATGATCCTTACACCCAAACAATATATTATTCAGTCAGAGGTTCATTAATGCATCTGACCTTCAAACCTTCTGTTCAGCTGCTCTAATAAACACTGTTGCAACCTTTGACCTCTAGAACACACACACACACCAACTCAATGCAATTCAATTCAACTTTATTTCTTTAGCACAAGTGGGACAAACCACGGCCTTGTTGCCTTTGTGAAAATCTTTGTGAAGCCTGCCAAGAGGAAGATCTTAGATCTGCTGCTCTGCATATGATCCAGTTGATGCTCTTATCTCATACTCATTGTTTTTCTAACTGAGTAGTTTCAGTTTATATCAAATCTTAAAACAGCTTCAGCTTCTAAAACACAAGTAACTTTCCTCTTTTGGAAAAATGATGAAGTGTCCCTGAAAGCAGGAGCCACTAAAACCACAGAAATCAGACCCACGTTGTACTAAAGCTCCATGATCTCTTCTCCATGTGCTGAACGCGACTCGATGGATTTAACGGCTCAGATATTTTCCTGAGGCTGAAATAGTCCAAAATGATCAGATTTTTTTTTAATTTCCAGCTTGACTCAAACTGTGTTGTTTATTCTCTGTACGTCTGTTTACAGCTGCTTCCTGTGACGACAATCAGCTGCCAGTTGAGTTTCTTCCACAACAACTCCTGCTTTTGACTAGCTCCGTGTTAGGAATCGTCAATTCTGACTTCATTTTAAACATGCATGACGTCACAGCAGGTCACCTACTGGTGACCAGAGGAAAGAGCAGCAGCATTAATCACAAAGCTGCAACAACACAGAAACATCTGGAGGAAAAAAAGAGAATAGGAGGAGATTGAGGATGTGTGTGTGTTGTCAATTTTTACACAACTTTATTGGAAGGAAAAATCCTTACATTCATTACAGACTGCTCATGCATCGACACTGCCACCTACTGGTACTTCGCACGACTGCATGATACTACATATTTAATAAATACAAGTTCATATCAGATAACTCCTTTACATGCAGTAACCAGTTTCTAGCAGGAAATATTTTTATTTTATATTTTATTTCCGTTACTATAGAGATGGGATCACGGTAGCATCTATAAACACATTCAAGGATCCACTGATGCTTCAGATGTAAATTAATCAAATAGCGGGTAAAGGTTTGTGCTTTCTGAAGATTGTAACAGAAAAGAGGATGAATGAATCATTAGAAGCGCAAAGAAGGGCACACGTCAGGAGCTGAGGCGCATGCAGACAAAAACAGGAAGCGCTGTTCTGTGTGTTTCCTGTTGGACAACATACCTGACCCTCAACCAGCAGCAGGTCAGAGGGGGTTCTGTCCCATCTGCATGTCTCCAACACGGAATGACAGACTTGATGTTTTAGATGTTTTGTGTGAACATGAAAGAGAAGACAAACAGACTTTGAAAATCTGTAGAATTAACCCCCTCATCCAACGATCCAATCAGGAAATAACCTTACGAATTTCCAACTGTGTTCAACATTAATAAATTGATATTACTGAGTTCATTCCTGACCTGTTTGATGACAGACGTTTTTTTTAATTCTGAATTAGAACCACAAAATACAAACAACACAGGCATTGACCATATCTCACATTATTATCCATTATTATTTATCCCTAACATATAAAATTACATATTGGATATATTCATGAAATGAATAACTTAATAGACAAATCAATCAAATAAAACCAAAACAAACAATGGGGAAATCTCTCTGCGTGTGTGTGTCATTTTGACGCGCCGATGTATTTACCGTAAATAACCAATAACAGGAGCACTAGTGTACGGCACTGGATGTCTTGGCGTGAAAATGACGATGATTCGGCCGCAGTCAGGCGGCGCTGTTGCTGCGGCTCGTCGCGTTGCTGCCCAGCCTCCCTCCTCCTGCAAAGAGCTGTGCGTGGTTGAATGTGAGCGCCACCGACCTGTCTCTACTTCCAGATTGAAGATGGCGGTCTCGGTGTTCCCCGGCGTGCGGCTCCTGTCCATCGGAGACGCGAATGGAGACATACAAAGACACTCGGAGCAGCAGCCCCTGCGGTTAGAAGTGAAAACGACACAAGATGCTGCCCTCATCAACCTCTCCAATGGTGAGTTGACCTTTTCCGCGGCGCGGCGGCTGCTGCTGCTCCTCGGATGTTCGGCCTGTCTTGGTTGCCAATGGTGTGCTAATGCTACGCGGCGCTAACGCTTCTACTCTCGTAGCGTTAGCTACCAAGAAGCTAACACACCGAGCAGCTAACCCACCTTGGGGGACCACGTCGCCTCTTTCTTGTTTGTCACGAGGGAGCGTTTATAATCAGATTTACGTGCCCCCCCCCCGTTCCCAAATACTCTAGACTCTTGTTGGCTTGTGCATCAGACTCCCACTCTGTTTATTTATGTCTTTGTCATATACAACGCTAGCATCGACGCACGCATCGTCATTTTAGTTAACTCCATCAACAACCGTGACAGCATTAAGTAACGTCAGTCTCGTTGCTAGCTAACAATACCAGCAGCATCCAGTCATTTGATCAGTTTTAGATTCACAGCGGTCGTTCCCAGTAACATTTATTCAGTCTCATACGTTTCGTCAACCATCATATTCCTTTCCGTGCCAGTGGACCCCGGGTAATACGATCTGTCCGCGTACCTCGGATTTAGCTTCTACAGATTGTTTTGAAGCACGCGGCATCTCTGAGCGCAGCCGCGCGGTTGCCGCTGCTAACCGCTGCTAGCTGCTTGGGCTTTGTTAGTGTGACTAGCTAGTTTACGTGAGAGCACAGTTAGCAGCAATGTTAGTTTAGGGTTTTTATGCTGCTCTTTTTACGGGAAAGTGGGGTTCGGTTGTTTAGGTGGCGTAGGGAGGCCGGGCCCTCATTACTTATGCATTCATCTTTGTTCTCATTGGAACAATAGCCGGGTCCCTCCGGAGGCAGCGTCACACCTGCTCCGCGCCGCGGGGCTCCCTCTCTGCACCGGGACGTCCTGCTGAAAACACACTGGCCTCCTCTATTGTGATGCTGAATATAAAAGCGAAACTCACTTTAACGTCTGAATAAATGATCTTAAAAGAGTAGTCTGTAAAGATATATTTTCCCTCCACTGATGGAAAAGTAAAAGTACATTGAAAGTGGAAAAGGTCCACAACAGAATGAAGAAGCAAATGCGCACAAACTGAACAGAGACCTTAGACAGTATGCCCAAGGAATTTGCTGACACAAGAAATTTGTTGGACATCACCAAAGTTATGAAATGTTCAGTTTCTGATTCCATGTACTGGTAAATATGAGTGCCTAGCGTTCAAGAAGCACATGAAAGCACCCTCACTTTGTGATCATCTGTGGGAAAATTGCAGATAATCATGCATGAGTTGCTGAGTTGAGATGACCTTTGACATTTCAACATGAGAGAACTGTAGGATTGGTCTCTGTTGGAAAATAATTCATTTTCTCACCAATCTGCTACTGTGACACTGAACCGACCACACTGCAACAAAGGTACATGTCAGTCACATGATGGCATGTAATGAAGTAAAAACATTAACAATAGAAACATTAACAAGAATAGATGTTTTTTTCTCCTCAAAATACCTGACAATACATAGTCTACAGAAATAGCTGCATTACTCACTGTTTACTGCCTCCTCCACCTCCTCCTCCTGCAGTGCAGGTGAATTAACAAGTATCATCTTTCTGATGCCATGTGAAGGCAGCACGCAATTCCATTTGCCCATCAATACAACCACAGAAGAAGAGCAGGGAGGCAGAGATGTTCTGTGGTCATCAGGGACACACTGGATGTTTTATTAACCTGCTTTGATTATTTAGTATGGCTGTCTCTCTCTCCCGCTCCTTCTCCCTCTTTCTTTCTCGTAATTTTCCAGTGCACAATCACACACACAGTTACCTGTGTGCAACTGAAACATTTTTGAAACAGTGTTGATTCAATTCAATGAAAGAAAACTTTTCATTATCCCTGGGGGGCATTTCAGGGCACCTCAGACAGCGGTTGAAGTTGTGTAGCGTGTGTTTTCCAGCTGCCACTTGTCACACAGCTGTGTCCCCAAACAGGATCAGTGGACTTAGATGGGATCTGAGCCTTGATGCTCAGGTATCCGACTGACACATGTGAGTGCTCCATCCACTGATCAGCCACAGTCACGCAAACACAAACACATCTCTCCAGCTCATCCCATCAAGCAACAAGTCACCATCTGCTGTCGGTTAATGAGCGGAGAGAGACGCTCACCTTGATGTGTGGCTGACAGATATAGAGGCCCACACACACTCACAAACATACCTGCAGTGGTCACTGATGCAGTGGTCACAGCTCTGCAGAGATTCATCCCATCAGATTTCTGACTTAGTTTGTGCATTAGGACTGCAACTAACGACCGTTTTGGCCATGTCCACACGGAGACGCTTTGTGGTGTAAACACAACGCATGTTTTGCATTGTTTACGCCGATCGTCTAAATGTGTTTTGTAAATGCGGTGGCCATAAACACTCTTTTTTCAAACCTGGTCTCAGGGTTAATAAATTAGAATTCCATGAAGCCATGAGTGTTTAGATTTCTACGTTTTGAGTCGAAACTAGTGAGATGACTCACTGTGAGTGACAACTAGTCATTGCACCCCTGTTCTACAGAGAGGGGATGCTTCATGTCCAGTTCTGTGTACTTTTTCTTTGGCTCTGTGAAAGTATGTCCAGCTAACCTCCCTGCCTGTCTTTCTGTTGAGGAGAGGAGGCGAGTGTGTTCAAGTGTTCGGTTTCCCGGGAGACGGAGTGCAGCCGCGTGGGGAAGCAGTCGTTTATCATCACTCTGGGCTGCAACAGCGTCCTTCTGCAGTTCTCCTCACCTGCAGGTACACACAGACACACACAGGTTTGAATAAAGTGTGCATGCATTTGTATTGTACTGTACAAATATTTTGTGTGTGTCTGTGTGTGTGTGTGCGTGCATGCGTGCGTACAGAATTTCAGTCCTTTTATAACCTCCTGAAGAACTGTCGCGGGCACCTCAGCGAGCACTCAGTCTTCAGTGACAGAACAGAGGAGTCCTCTGCTGTACAGTACTTTCAGGTGAGAAACCCCCCGACCCCCCCGACTGGCTCAGCTGTCAATCAAACCCTGGCCCATTTTCTACAGTTTAACATGAATTATCGTATTAACATATTATTTACTGACTTTCCTGTAATAACTCTCTTAAAGTTCACACAAGTGTTTTTTTTTTGTTTTTTTTTATCCTGCAGTTTTATGGCTACCTCTCGCAGCAACAGAACATGATGCAGGACTATGTTCGGACAGGGACTTACCAGCGGGCGATTCTCCAGAACCACTCCGACTTCAAGGACAAGGTAACGTTCTAGATGTCCAGGAGGTCCAGAGAGGCTTTAGCCAGCGTCACAGCTACCTTATGTCTCCCTCCAGGTGGTGCTGGACGTCGGCTGCGGCTCGGGGATCCTCTCCTTCTTTGCCGCCCAAGCTGGAGCCAGAAAGGTGTACGCCGTGGAGGCCAGCACAATGGCACAGCACGCCGAGGTACGCAAAGGCCGCTTTTCCATGATATGACTCGACTTGGCTTCCATCGGTGATAGAACCTGGTACCTGCTGTTCGTTCTGGTTCCAAGCGAGCTGAGTCGAGTTGAGCTGGAACTGCGTCGTAGAAATGCCACACAACATGCGACTGATGCGTGCTGACTCCCGCAGGTGCTGGTTAACAGTAACCATCTCGGCGAGCGCGTTGTCGTCATCCCAGGGAAAGTGGAGGAGGTGACGCTGCCCGAGCAGGTGGACATCATCATCTCAGAGCCGATGGGCTACATGCTCTTCAACGAGCGCATGCTGGAGAGCTACCTGCACGCCAAGAAGTTCCTCAAACCCAATGGTAGGTACACCAAGGAATTGGCAGGCGCCACCTGTCGCTAACATTTCACTGAGCAGCGCCGGTATGTTTTCCCAGGTAAAATGTTCCCCACCATTGGAGACGTCCACCTGGCGCCATTCACAGACGAGCAGCTCTACATGGAGCAGTTCACCAAGGCTAACTTCTGGTGAGAGAACTGACAGCGGAGGACGAGAGAGAACATTCAGACAAGGACCGAACAAGGATGAAAGCAAATTAAAGCAGCGTTAATCCCTTAAACGATGGCATAGGTTATTAAGGGGTCAGAGGTCACATAACACAAAACATGTTTGATAGTGTTACCCTGGATTTACACCGGCTGCGTGTGCGTTGCGTCTCCGATCCGGCACGGCGCCGGATCAAATACGTTTCCATTCTAGTCAATGTGTCCATTTACATCGATTGCGTTGCGTCTCCGATCCGTTTCAGCTCCGTCAGTCCGGAGCGCTACGTCGAAAATACGCAGAGGTTCTATTTCTGACGGATGCTGGAGCTGAGACGCATAAATTTGGCACAAAATCCATAGAGCGGGGCAGGAAGTCCAACACAGAAACAAAATAAATATCCGGTTACTTTTCATAATAAAACGCTCGACGTTGACACCAGATCGTATTTCACACCATTTCACCAGAACGTTCATCACAGTACATTTATTAAGAGTATTTATTTACGAACGAGCTACTTTCCCCTGGTAAAAGCACAAAACACCGAAAAAAAAGTCAAACACAAGTAAGTCCGACTCTCCTCTGTGTCTCCACCCGGAGACACTTGTGTTTCTTCCTGGATTTATCACACATACACGAAGTTTCGCGCGATTGGAGACGCAACGCACACGCAGCCGGTGTAAATCCAGGGTTATTAACAGCTCAGCAGCTTGTGCAGGAAGTTGATGAAGCTTTGTCTCTCTGTGCAGGTACCAGCCCTCGTTCCACGGTGTCGATCTCTCTGCCCTGCGGGGGGCAGCGGTGGACGAGTATTTCCGTCAGCCAATTGTGGTACGTACAAGACATACAACACACCTACAGTTTATTTCTTAAGTGCCAGTACATACTAGTGAATACTGAATACTAGTGACACGACTCAGCTGGATCTCAACAAAACGGTGATGGTGCTGTGTTTCATTGAAATGTTCGAGACCAATGTAATTGTGATGGACCATACAAATGAAATGGAACTGAAAATGCCGTCCACCTACACATTGATACTCTTCCTCGGGGACGATCCAGACGCAGTACTGGGACAATATTGGTTTTGGAGTCGGTGAGAAACTGGTTTGGCGGTTTCATTTCTGGCTCCATGACGCACTCTTATCTGCCCCCACAGGACACATTTGACATCCGCATCCTCATGGCCAAGTCTGTGAAATACACGGTGAACTTCCTGGATGCCAAAGAAGAGGACCTGTACAGGTGTGTGTGTGTGCGTGTGCGCAGATTAGATAGGAACTTCATCCAGTAAATACTGGATACAGGGCTGACTCCTATCTGTCTGTTCCTCCAGGATAGAGATTCCTTTTAAGTTCCACATGATGCACTCGGGTCTGGTCCACGGTCTGGCCTTCTGGTTTGACGTGGCATTCATGGGATCAGTGTAAGTACTCACCTGACTCACATACAGCGTACCACTATCAAAACTGTGCAGCTTTCTCTTATAACACTGAAAAAAGATTTTAAGTAAAAAAAAAAATCCGAAATAGATAATATAAAATCTAAAAATAAAATTGGACAGAAATAAAGATATTGACATCATTTACAAGGAATATACTTTTTTTATAGGAAAAAAATATAAAGTTCCCTCTTGAGTGTAACTTCAAATCTTGTGTGTATGTATACACAGTATATAATATATAATGTATGTTAATATAACCTCCCCCTCCCCTGCAGGATGACAGTGTGGCTGTCCACAGCACCAACAGAACCTCTGACCCACTGGTACCAGGTCCGCTGTCTGCTGCAGTCCCCTCTCTTCACCAAGGCTGGCGACACGCTGTCCGGCACCGCGCTGCTGGTGGCGAACAAAAGGTGCGAGGATAGAAGCAGTCTGAACGTCTGCTGCTTTTCCACTCGACTGTTCCAGCTCGACTCGACTCGGTTTTGGTTGCAGACACGTCGTTCTATTACAACTCCTCAACATGAGTGGGGTCGCCGTAGCAGCGGCTGCACGAAACAGCATCTACAGGAAGAGCAGGAACCTAGAAGGGTCCCAGGTACTATCCTGAATGAGGGGAAAACAGAAAATGAGTCACATCGCGTGGTGCTGGAACTGTAGAGTGGAAAACGACGGATGAAGACAAAGCAAGAACCAGTTTGAACTTCAGGGCTAGAAAAAAAAAAAGTTGCTGTCATTACGGTAATGCCTGTGTAATTAGAGTAATCCAAAGTATACGAGTAGCGCCGTGGATACCGAGTCAACCCAGCAACAAACCGTAGAAATGACATGTCATCTGATCTGATTCCCGACAGACAAAGCTACGACATCAGTATTGTTGCCCAGGTGGACCAGACTGGATCAAAGTCCAGCAACCTTCTGGACTTGAAGAACCCCTTTTTCAGGTGAGTTCATTCTCCTCTGTGAACAGTTGGGGGGTGGGAAGCAGAGAAGCAGTCTGCTGTCAGACGCTCCACATCCGTCCATTTGTCTAACCTGGTTGTGTGTTTGCAGGTACACAGGCTCCACCCCCAACCCGCCTCCGGGCTCACACTACAGCTCCCCGTCCGAGAACATGTGGAACACGTCCTACAACATGAGTCAGGGGATGGCCGTTTCAGGTGAACGCACACAAACACTGAGAGAAACGGGCGGGACCCACGTGTGAAAACTTTATCGGTTCTGTGAGTCTCTGACGCCATAACGGTGTCTCCACCTTCTGGATCTAAACATGGACAGTCGTCGTAACGTCAACTCCTGTGCTATAAGCGTACTCATAAAGAGAAGGAAAGCTATGGTACGATGTCCACTTGACCCTACAGCATAGGGTCTGCATCGACGTGTCGCCCATGGCAACACTATCCTCTCCGGAAATGTGATTCTACGTGACAGCTGGAAAACTCCCAACCCAGTTTGGGGATTCAATGCAGAGCGTCATTGGACGGTTGTTGAAACGTAAGTGTTGTGTTTACCGTTACTCTGTCTCCTTCCAGGGATGCCTGCAGCTTATGACCTCAGTACAGTGATCGGCAGCGGGCCGCCAGTGTCTCACAACAACCTCATCCCCTTAGGTACCGACCACATTCTGACACCTGCTGGATGTCGCACATGGATGGATGGATGGATAGATAGATAATTAGTCCTATGAGGGAAGTTATTGTAACAGCATGGTAATAGAAGATTTTTATTGAGGGAGAAAGTAACTTTGTAATTGAAATAGTTAGCGTTAATAAACTAAAACTAACAGAGAAAATTACTTAAGGTGTCAAGTTGATTTGCAATGAGAATTAAAATAGAATGACTGACGGTCGATACTGAGAAGTTTGTTCCTCTGACTGTTGCAGTGAACACTGGCATCGTAAACCACACCCACTCCCGGATGGGCTCCATCATGAGCACAGGAATTGTCCAGGGTACGTCCACCTGTCCACCCTCCTGTTAAAGAAGACACCTCAGTACAGATCCGACACTCTGTAATAACCCAGCAACGGTTTCTCCATTTTGGTTTCTATTCTCATTCTGACACATTTTTCACTTTGAAGTTGTGGATCAGAACAGAAACGGTAAAATCACAAACAAAACCTCGATGTTAGAAAACCAGAAATAAGTTGCTTTAAAGTTTGTTTTTGTTTTGTTTGTTTGTTTTATTTTTGTTGGGGGAGGGGGTATTTTGGGGAAAAAAAGGAAATGAATAATCTGAGCTGCATCGATCTGGATGAACGATAATAAACAACTAGAAGTTTGCGTTTACCAGCGTCATCACTCTGCTGCTGATTGTATCTGACAAACTTTGTGATTCTGCAGTTTCGGCTTCTGATCACAGATCGATAACGTAGTTTGTTGACCAACGTCCAGGCAAAGATGAAGGAAACTGTACTTCCTGTTTGTGTCCAGGAGCCTCGGCGGGCCAGTCGGGCCCCAGCAGCAGCGGTACTTACTACCCCGTCACCAACCAGTTCACCATGGGGGGGGCCGCCATCTCCATGGCGTCACCAATGGTCATCCCCAGCAACACTATGCATTACGGCAGTTAAGACGAAGACCTTGCCCCCCCCTCCGTCCCCCTACCAACCCATCCCTGCATGTGAAGAGCCCCCAGCCCCTGCCCCCCGCCCCAGACTGACCCACAAACTGC
>CAAKHB010002258.1:0-25369 GCA_901007665.1 Aeoliscus strigatus
ATAAACACACATGTAAACCAGTGTGTGTGTGTGTGTGTGTGTGTGTTTCACACTGGTACCTTTCTCACTACTACTTTCTTCTCTGACTAATTATATACTCATGTTTGCTCCAAATGTGACCACAGTTCCATTGACTGTTTTATCTGAGAATAAAGTTCCCAGAGATTTTACAGAATACTGACTATTTTCTTGGAAAGTACAGTGAAGCTTTCTATGTTAACAACATACAACACAGTATGTAGAACGTGTTCAAATTCCTGTTGATCCCTGTCATTCAGTGATGACATTTGTAAAATGTGAAAACATCAGTATATATTAAATATCACCATCTAGCCACTACATGACTTTAAGTCCATATCACCCAGCCCTGGCCCTGGCGCAGAAGTATTTTTCTTTGAAGACTTGATGTTCCATGGCGAGCTAGGACACATACATCCATGACGCCTTTCCCCTGATGGGGCTTTGTGTGGCTGAACAGTTTCATGTCATTCATCCATCCATGTCTGAGACAGTTTCCTTCTCCTGATCCTCTGCACAACACCGTGGAACTTCTTAACCGTTCAGCTCCCAGATGTTGCCGCTGTGGAGCTACTCGACGCTCTCAGGACGGACGGAGGCGAGGTGAGTCACTGGATCTGTGCGTCCTAATGCACGGCACACCGGCTCCCTCGGGGAGGAGCTGATGGAGCGCTTACATGCCAGCCAGCCGGTGACCGCAGCCACCGTCTTTGCGCGTTTGCATCATGTCTCCGCATCACAAATCTCCAGGGATATTTAGAACACCAAATGTTTGGTGGAAAGTCTCAATGGTTGGTTGATGTTAGAGGGTGTATGACAACAGCTGAGGATATTGGTCCCTCTCCTGCTGGCAGCTATAGGTGTCAGAGGAGGAGGGGAGAGGAGAGGAGGAGAGGAGAGGAGAGGAGAGGAGAGGAGAGGAGAGAAGGAGAGGAGAGAAGGAGAGGAGAGGAGAGGAGAGGAGAGGAGATGCTCAGGGCAACACACCATCACTGGAGAAGAAGTAATTTGTACATGGACTCCCATTAAGATGTCACTGAAAGCACCTCAGTCATCTCTTCTAAGCAGCCGTGCAGAAAAGATGTGTCGTCCAACTTACCAAAATACTGATAAAAGTGTAATTATGAACAGAGCAACTGTTTTCTGTCTAACTTGAATTACCTACATTTTATTGTCACTGAAGTTTCTCAGCACTGATACTTGGCTTCGAACATATGTGACACACACACACACACACACACACGGTAAGGTTTGATTTAGGATTTGTATCCGTTTGGAGCCGCTCTGACTTAGCGTCTGTCTCAGCGTTAACTGGAGCAGTGGGGCAGGAATCTGACCTCGATGTGGCTCCTACCCTGCACTTAAATCTATTTTGGAGGGGCGCGCAGAGAAATGCGCCTCTTTAAATGCACTGTGCGGAAACTGGACGCGGGTTCCATTCACAGATAAGACGCATCAGTGGATCAGACCGGAGGATTCAGGGCGACAAACACAATGAGAGGTAAATGATGGAAGGTGAGGTGGTGATACACACCCGGCCTCTGAAGGGTTAACGGTCTTCTTACTGTACATGGATCACCGGAGTGCGACCCGACTCTTGGCTCTCGCCCCGTTCTGCCAGGGCCAGATGGCGGCCATATGTATCTGAGCGGGAGATCGTCGAGGGAGCGAGATGGAAAGTGGGAAACAGAGTAGTGACATGTGTTAAGATGTGTTAGAACGCCTACTATAAATGGCTGCTTTATTCATTCCTAATCATCTCCGTCGTGGGGCGAACTGGAGGAAAATATAGCTGGGTAAAAAAAAAAAAGAAGAAGTTGTTTTTCAGAAGGAATGCTGGTTTGGCAGCGCAGACTGTAAATCTCCTGAGGCACGGTCTTGAGGTCTGGGTTCTCAGGTGACCACAGTTTGGTCTGAGGTGGCCACAAGTCTTTAATGGGCTCGTCTTGTGCCAGCCGCAGGGGGGATACGGGGGGACCGGACGACCACGAGCACTACGAGAGCACACGTACACATGTACGACGTCTGCTAACGTCAGGGAAGTGGAGGGATGACAACAACACACGCTGACCTCAGACACGTCACGTCTGTGTGGAGAGAATAATGTGAAAGGAGTATTTCCTCTTGTTGGGTACCGGCATTAAACCTTTTTGTGGTGTATACGTAAGATAAGTATACTTACGTTAAGTATATGCCACATGTTTATGAATGTTTATGAATAGATTTGTCTGGAAAGTCTTTTAACATAAACTGGCAAGGAACCGTACAGTTCAACTCGATTTCTAAAATAATGTTTTTAGAACCGTTTGTTGCGTCTGTTAATTCACACCTGGCGAGGTCCACCCTACGGGCACTGAAGAGGAACTAACCAACTCACCCGGCATGCTTTTAGAGGTGGGAGGAAGCCGGAGTACCCGGAGAGAACCCAAACCGATGTGCGAAGAGCATGCAACGACCCCAGGACCTGTTAACCACTGCGCCACTGTACCACCTGGTTTAATTATGTAATAAAAGCCACAAAAAAAACTCCTATAAATAATTCTCTGGGGTTGAAATGTAGACGTCTTTCAATGAAAGACCAGCGAAGGGTTCATGATGAACGCGCTCGTCATCCTCGTCACGTCACGTCCTCCTGATTCTGACGTGTTCCTGCGTTGAGATCAGCAGCGCTGCCTGCGAACAAACGTCCTGAACTATGAGGAACTTATCGATGGCTCCCTGGACCAGGTCAGGCTCAGATTGAGACGCTGGTAGGAGCTCATTACACCTCCTGAAGGACACTTGCTGCTGCTTGTTCCTGCTGACAAAAAGAGTCCCTTTAATTATTTCGTCACCTCGCTGCCCTTTGCGGTGTCACGCTTTCATCTGATAAGTGTGAACAGCTCAGTCCTGTTCCGGATTCGATTATTTCCCCGACTGAAGACTCGTCATTGACACTCGTCCTTCCGAAACCATGAGGCAGACAAACTGATTTAATCCGTGCTGTCTTTGATATAGCCTTTTAATTAGTCTATTACGTACTTCTGAAGGGGATATGAGTTTCATTTGGCTTCGAGCTACACGAATCAATGCTTCTAAATTAACGGAACCGTGGAAAAACTGGCTCTATAAACACAGAACTGTTTTGCTTCTGTGGCTCATCATGTTACTTCACTTCGTTTGAAAGTGCTAAAATCGATTGTCGTTTCACATTTTGGGTGTTGTCATTCAATGTCAGACACCAGAATCATTTTCCATGGGAATTTAAGTTCGTTAATTTTGGAAATATTCAACGAACGGTCGATGAACTGGCGCTAGCTTTAGCTTACGTGTAGCAGCTAACTAATCAGCTAGCTATGTGAATACATTTATGTGATATTTGCAAGTTAAACATTCATACATTGTCATTTAAAATCATCAAAACCTTATGTCGGGGGGGCCCCACCCACCCCCTCCGGTTCTCGGGGACCCACCCTCTCCTCAGGGAGCTTCTGTTTTTGATGTCCGGTTTCAGCAGCGCTAACAGAGATTGATCATTGCAATCAGTTGTGAAGGAGCAGGTGACATCAGCAGGACAAGGGCCCCCGAGACACCCCTGGACACCCCTGGACACCCCTGGACACCCCTGGACACCCCTGCTTCATGTAGCCCACTGGCTCTAATGTGTGTCCACCAGTTTTTTGTTTCCCAGCATTTCCATTTGCTGTGCTATGGAAGCCGGTGAAGTTCCAGCGGTGGGTTAGTGACGTGAGTGGCTCCGCACAAACAACCTTCAGAGGGAAAGACCTTTGACCTTTGACCGCATCTGTCAGTGTCAGACGAGTCACGACACACACAGACTGACCTCACGTTGCAAAAAATATCCTAAGTGATTTAGAACCACGTGTGAAAGGAGCTCAACGGGGTTTCATGTCATTTGACGGTATCGCCGACGTCCGTCAGGTTAACGGAATTGGTCTGTCTGTTGTTCATGACGCCGAGGGGAGGTAAAGACAGCAGGTAGAGTAGAAATCAACTTGACTCATCCCAAACAACCACACACAGGAATAAAAACATCAACAACAACAAAAAAAAGACATGCTGGAACGAACAATTCACCCACCCACACACACACACACACACTGACGGGTGACCGATGCACAACAAGGGCACAACTATTACGTAATCTTCTCGGAGGGAAACCAGCCCCCCTGTGGGCTGTTATTTCACCCAGAGGTAGCAGCTCCTCTGCTGTTATGTCTTTCTGTTCATCTCATTTCTTCTGTCAAGGGTAATAAGTCGGTGTGTAATATCCATGAGTTGCACGCTTCCCGCAGGACGCTTTCCAGACAATTCTGGCAATCAGCAGCAGCAGGGACAATTGTGAAGCCACTGATCCGTAATCCCTCCCGCTCACCCAGCACCACCCTTTAAATATGATTTTTGTGAGGGTCTTTTTGCGAGCCGCAGTGTGCTCGTCCTTTATCTCCTCATCGGCGGCGGCTAATATGTGGTCGGCTTCTTCACAGCGTCAACAACGCAGCCCTCCCCTAACGGAACGATAACCGCTCATTTATCACTGAGGGCTGTGGAGTAATTAAAGAATATGACTCATGTCATCAAATGGGATCTGCTGCAGGGTGCTGTGTTTTCCTCTGGGTCAGGAATGACATCATATCAAGCTGCTTGCAAACACTGAGAGCTTTTAAGTGAAAACGCTCTCGGACGTGAAAACTCTGCAGCGCAGATATGAAGCTAATTTGTATCGGATAAGACAGTAAATCCTGGAGGCAGGAAAGGTACAGTCACTGCTGAGCTGCTTGAGTGTGCATGTCGGCAGCGTCCTGGTGAGGCGGAGGGAACGTTAGGCAGATGTGGACAGAAAGCCTTTCCTTCCATTTCAAAAGTGATCCAACTCTTTTACATCGGCTGACGTCATGTCACTGGAGGAAACGACACTTTTAAAGAGGATTTATGAATCACACACCTAACCCTTCACAAAAGTCTACATCACATACTTAGGAATTTCCTTTTTCTCTGCAACACGCAGAAATAGGATTTTTTTTTCTTCTCCTTTTTTTTGCATGTCCCTACTGGCATGGAGGTGTTTATGTATGAATGAATGAATGAATGAATGAATGTTTATGAATACACATGTGTACGTGCATCTGCACCTACATTTTCTGTTAGAATCTGATTTATATATATGTATAAAAAAAGTGTGATAGAAAGGGAACAACTAGATGGCGCTGATGACAATACTGTCGGTTGAAAGGGCTGCTAATAACAGATTAATAAATATCGATACTTTTATATATGTATGTATGATTTATTTGTATTTATTGTGGAGTTGTTGTTTTTTTTAAGTACTATATAGACACCGTTGTAATCTGTACGTCGGCGATTCGCTTCTCAGTGTAAAACAAACGGTAAAACGTGTGTTACACTCAGAGATGTAACACAGAACGAGCGTCTGACAATGAAATCCAGCATCCAGCGGTATAAATTACATTAAAAACACAAGTGAGTTACACGCGAGCCACTTATTTGGTCCGCAGACATAAGTGTCTTTGGTGCTGAGAGCGAGGAGAAAATATTGTGATTAACTGTCTAGTCGGCTTTTTTTTAAGCTGGTATTTTGATACTAAATGAAGACGTCGCCATCCTGTCCCGTCAGTGTGGTCCACTCCTCAGATGGGGACAAACACTGTGTCTCAACTACATTCAGCTCTTCTTCGTTCCTCGGCAGACGATCCCTGATGGTGTTTGAAGGAACACGCATTCACACAGAAGCAACAGCTAATATCCCCGCAGCACCAACACCTGTTACCCACAAAATTAATCTTGATTTTTTTTTTCTCTCTTTCCTGTGTTGCCTCCAGGAGGCCAAAACTCTGCAAGCTGCCTGAAATAATCGGATAACCGCGGCCATCCCAGCACACAGCCGAGCACCCTGCCATCACGTGCGTCACTGCGGAGTCCCATCGAGCACATGCACCTTCTAAATTCTGGTTTTCTGTGTTTACAGTGGGCACACATCGGTCCTGAGTCACCCATGACGCCTGGCACAGCTCTGCTTTCACTCTGCTCCTTTTCTCCACACAGTATTTTTTATAAATATTAATGTGCATAACCTTATTTCATCATCATCAATATATTCATTGATCAAATTCAAATGCATTATTTTACTAATGATGGTTTGCTTCTGGATGTACTGTACTGTAGCTCCAGAACTACTGAGGACAGAAACTAATCTGTTCATGCTGACTCAGCAGACTCTCAGCTACAGTCTGGTGTTAGTTCATGTCTTTACCTTCATTCGGTTCCTTTCAGTGCCTGAAAATCCACAAGCACCATAATATTTCCTGGTCTGGATGATAGTATCCAGAGTTTAGTCAGGATCAAACTTTCATATATCAGAGAACCTACAGCCAATGGATCCTGTACTTTTTTTTTCCAACAATCTGATCATTTATTGTGGAGTTCTAGACACAGATGATGAAAATGAGGAAGAATCCTTCGTATAAGATGAAACAGCAGCCTAAAGGTGAGATTTTGACCACGACAAACACGTTCGTACACTCCTTTTTGTGTTTTATCTTGATTCATTACTCCGTTTTTTGTTGGGTTTTATTTGTTCAGAATGGGGGACCAGCAATTTATGACGCATTGAGCTCCGAATTGCCCCGTAATTGTTTAACTCACCTCGTGCAATCCATCATCCTGACTACGCGGCAGCACAGACACACTGGAAAGTGGGTCACGCTTGGCAGAGAGCGATGGTGCCTGTTGCTTCCTTCCTACCTACACCTCCTCCACGAGATCACCTTCATTGTTCCGGGCAACAGTTAGCAAATATCCCCTGTCATTTTAATAATATGGGCGCGCCCCCGTCGGATATGTGATCGTTCAGTGCGAACGGGCCCCAGGGAAGGAGCCTCGGAGGCCTTGACTCACAAATGTGGAAACCCTGCAGGAAAAAAACAAAACAAAACAATGTCTTCTTTGTTGAGCACGGGAAGTGAATGATTACACGTGTACTTCGGAGGGAGAACGCTGGCCAAGCGGTAATTGGGCAATTTGCAATATCACTCACCAAATCAGTCATGCGGGCTCATCTTTCACAAAACATGTCCTCTAAATGTCAAAAAAAAGTTGAAACGGTCAGGATGAAACGGCGCTGCCGCCACCTCGTCCATCACAAACTAATAACAGAACAGTCGCCGAGGGCTTTCCGACGAGGACACGTGTCCAAATCCCACTTGTTATTGCAGGTTAAACCTGTCACCGCCGATGCCAACGACACATCCGTCAACGCAACACGTGAACCGGCCAAAGCAAATACTGGAGGTATCAGATGATGGGAGTCTGCCCAGCACTAATCCGCCGACAGCACACAGGCCGTGGAGAGGTCAGCACCCCCCTGCCCCACCTCACCCTCGGGTTCTCCTCCATATTTTTCCCAGAGACTCCCCCGGGCACAGAGGCTCCACTACGAGAAGCACAGGAGGGTGGCGGGGGGGGTGGAGTGCTGGCAGCGAGCAGCCGCTTCACGTCCAGATGACCAGGCATGGACCTGGAGTGTACATCACTCAAGCATCCCTGCACACAAGCACTCACCTGGATATTCTACATTCTGTGGCTCTTGCTCAACTCCGCAGAGATGTGAGAGTCATTCAAGCCAGGAATATAAACGCAAGAAAGGGAGGCATTGTGTTTACGTCTAGGAGTGAGGTGGGGCTCACTCAGAAGTGGAACACAGCAGAGGGATACTGAGGTCTTTCAGAGCCATAAATAGTCGCATTGTGTCGTACAGAACAAACTTCGCCATTCAAAAAAAAAAAAAAAAAACGATTCAAATACAAAAGCAATATTGTACGTTGAACACTACGATTCAAATTCAACTTTCGGTACAAAAGTTGCGTGTGACAAGTTGATGTTTGTTGTTTACAAGATGGCGGAGAGCAGCACAGAGTTCCAAGAGCATCATGTGGAAACTGGATTTCATAAAAAAAAAGGAGTCAACAACCACCTTTTGATAGGGGAGGAAGACGGAGTACCCCGAGAGAACTTCTTGCTGTGACCACTTCCCCACTGTGTCGCCCCCCAAACCAAAAAACACAAAAATGAAAAATGTGTTCGTTAATCCCGTGGGATGAGGCTGTTACGTGCTTTGGGTCTATCATGGTCGAGACTAGTAAAGACTAGTAAAGACTAGTAAAGACTAGTAAAGACCGTAAACCTTTTGACCCGACTCATCTCAGTGACTCTTTGAGGCTCCAGCCCTCAAACCAGAGCAACCTTCTCCCTCATTTGTCCTATGACAGACTCTCGCATCCCACGTAGAGCGACGGACAGTCCATCAGCAGCAGCTCTCTCATGCTCAACTCATTAGCATTAATTTATGGTGGCAAAATCCCAGTCTGCCCCGGGCATGACAGAGTCCAAACCGAGGCCCGGCTGGACCCGCCCGGCCCGGCCGAGCACGAGTTCTCTTTCTGCTCGGTTGGCTGTGCTACTTGGTCTGTGCAGCCTAATGCACTCTGGCTGCGTCACCAGAGCTGGAAAGTGTCCAACTTAAAAGCTTAAAAGAAATTGACCTTTTCAAAAGTGGAGTTAAATCTTCTGTGAATATTCCAGCTCCTTCATGGAGAATGACAGACTGACTTTCAAGTTAAGGACCGTTTTGCGGACGTAATGCTTTGCTTTGAAAAAAAAAAAAAAAGCCCTAAGTGTTTTTCGGGGCGACTCGATGAGGTGTGTCCACACACACACACACACACACACAGCCCATCATATTAAAGAGTAACGTCCCTTTATCTGAGGGGTCTGGGAAAGAGGAGCCGTTGACGGAGGTGAAGCAGCATGACCTGCAAACACGGAGACTTGTTTTCCAAATGTTCTGTTTCCCTCAGGCCAGCGTCGACAGGCCAGAAACGCCAACAAGAGATTTATGCCCGTAGGTTCGGTTTAGATTAACGATGTCAGCGACTGGCACAAAATACATCACAAGACTGGTTGAAGATTTGTGTTTTTGTTCTTTGTTTTTTAAAAAGCGTGTTTTCTGCCGTTATGACTTGACTGCAGCGTGTGGGCAAATGACATGAGGACTCATGGACTCAAAAGTGATGCACCAGGCTTATGAGTTCTGTGTCTTGTTCAGCAAAATGAGAGCAGTAATACCCACTGGCCTGTCACAATTTAATATCATGCTGTCGAAGACTTGTGGTAGAAAAAAAAAAAAAGTCTCAAGTATTAATGGGCTTGTGATTTTTTTTTTTTTGTTCAAAATGTCTTCCATGTTTCATTCATGTCTTGTGCTGCTTTGCGTGTCAGTAATGAGTTCCATAATTGATTTCCTCTGTTTGCGTTACTTAGTGCCTTAAAGTCAGTAAGAGCAGTCGCTTCTGTTTTCACAACAGAGACTCTCATATGCATTATATAACGCTGAGCAGCCTGCCAGGCGTGTTCCAGCCAAGGTCTTGACGGAGGGCCGACGCCTCAAACTCAAATCTGCCCCGTGGACTTTTCCGAAACACTCGGCTGCCTGTTCCGATCCGGGGGTGGATCAAAGTGAAACCTCTGCTTGGCCGTTAGATTTATGGACTTTCCCTTATTTTCTTTTAATTTTCTCAAACAACGAACCCTGTCGGCCGTGACCCCGGTGTGTACGTTGGATATCAGCGGCCGTTTGATTGCGTGCGTGCGTGCGTGCGTGTGCGCGCTGGGACGGTGGAAGCGTGCGACGGTGACCAAGTGCCTCAGAGCATGTGAGCTGCTTCTGTGAGCATTAGTGCGTTTCCTGCCACGGTGGAGATTAGCCCGCATGTCTGCACACAAGGTCGCTAATCGTCCTTTGACTCCTTCCACGTTGGATGGAGGCGGCGGCGCGGTCGTCGTCCATATGAATCACGTCACGTAGGCTTTATGTTATCCACGCGGGGTTACGCAGCTCTCGCTTTCCCTGCAACCACGTCAGAGCCAAGGATGGGTGACAGTGACACATCCTTTAAACATGTCAGGGGCCATCAAGCGTTTCCACGTTTCCACCTCCGAGCTGGATCCCAGAAGGTTTTATGAGTCACGGCGACGTCCGCCGGCGAAGCTGGAGCTGGAGCGTTTTCATCCCATCGGTGTGTGACGTGCCCCCGTCTCCTTGAAGGAGACGTTAGCGGTGTCACGTTTTTTTTTTTCGATCACCCAAAAGCGACGAAACCACGTTATTGTTTTGTCTATGACTGAGAAAACCGACACGTCTGAAACAGTCTGTGTCGAGCCAGTGGAAGAAAAGAATTCCTCTTCCTGCCATCTTTCACTCTACTGGCGAGAAGGGTCCGCCATATTAAAGTGCCATCAGTTCTCCACCAGCGATGCTGACGTCCTGACGGGACCCGTGAAGATGGAGATCGGCAAAGCGTTCTCCGGCAGGAACGCTTGGTGAGAGCAAACAGCATCTGATCCATGAAGAGTACCCACATTTTTATCTGATTTCTAGCCAGCATGTTTGTTTGCTCTGCAGGTCCGTCTAGGTACAAACAAGCCGGAGCTGATGAACTAAAACTAAAAGCCGGTGAGGACAAGGAAGTGCTATCTATTCGTGTCACATCCTGTTTACTTTGTTTGTGTGCTGGGATTACTCTGTCAGCTCATTCAAAACGTTAAGGCCAAAGATCCTCAGCAGATCTTTCCGGTCTCATCCACCCACTCCGCCCAGAACAGACAATGCTGCCGTGAAACGATGACTAATAGCCCGCATCATTACGCTAACGATAACAAATGAAAACATATTGATTTGCAGCACACAACAGTAGTGTATGATGCACCCAAAGGGAGTCGAACTGGAAGTTGGCTTGGTGACCTTTTATTGATTCAGTAAATGAATCATTTGTTCCAAATTCCTAAGGTTGAAAAAAACCACAACGGCCACAGGTTCCATACGTACAATGGGAGTCGTCAATGTGCCCGTGATTCACGTTTCACGAGCCTCATTGTCAGCTCACATCATTAACAGGTTCATGATACCTTCTTAATGGCGCCCGACAAACGGCCGTTTCATTTCTGCCGTTTCACATAAACCGAGAAGACACAAACGATCGCGCTGAATGAAACGTTCAGACATGGGCCGACGCACTCTCACACACGGAGCTGAAATAGCAGCTTGTGTCACGCCGGTGCCTCTCGGCTCCTGCAGGGAATTTTTATTTGCCGTCCATGTCCGCCCTGAGAGGGACGCTGCCCGTGCTCCATTTATTCCCTCTCTGCCAAGGAGGTTATGTTTTCTGACTGTCTGTCTGTAAAAATCAAGTCAGGATTCAGCAAAAATGGCGCAGGTTGAGTTTCATTGAACTTTGTGTCGGGGAGCGGCGGCGGGTTGAGGCAGAGACCAGCTCATTTCAGAGCAGATCAACGTCAATCACGGGGGCTGTGACACCATGTTGCTGTTCAGGAGTTGGACGTGAGCGAGGAATCAAGGTACAGGATCGGTCCGAGTGGCCGGGTGTTTCCTCGTTGGCTGTACTGCCATATGCTACGTCAGGAAAACCTACAGCAGAGTCAGACTGATGAGGGTATTTCTTTCTCTTATGCCCAGAAAATGCCTTTGGGCCATTTTTGTATTTGCTCGTTAAGTCGTTTTTTTCCTTTACCTTCTTTGAGACACGGCCACCTCCTGAACGGTAATCTGACCCCCTACGGACCAGACGGCAGGCTGGCTCAACGAGGGGTTTCTTGTATTTTATTCCCCCCTTGTCCTTGTGAAACAGTTCTAAATAATTCACACAGACTGGATGAAGGTGACTCCCAGAGGACGTTAAAGCAGCTACGTGCTTAATATTACATGTACTACAAACTATATCCCTCACATTCCGAGGAACAGTCCAGTGCTGAGGGAGATTAAACAAGCAAATTATTGCTCCTTTTTTTTTTTTAACATGCACATGAAGGTTTTTGTTTTCTAATTTCGTGGCAGCGTCACGTCCTGGCTGCAGCCGAGATGACGTCCCATTATTAGGAACGGAGCATTTTACGAAGCTGGTCTCTGTGGTCCGCCGTGATCAGGCCCATCTGTGGCTGCGGCGGACGTTTCGGCTCCTCCCCCAGCTCCAGACACAAGGCTCAACCCGGAACGGTTGAGCCTTGACGGTGTCTCGGCTTGTTTTTCCTCAGAGTGAGAATTGATGTGTCTGCTGAAGAAGACCTTCACTCGTGCGACACCTTCGGCTGACCTCCTGCTGCTCTCATCGCCTCCACGTCTCGTTGGAGAAGAGAGTTCGGCTTCCATTCCTCCAGGAGCTGCTGAGCTTCCAGGGCCTGCTCCTCTTTGGACGTCTGATGAGCCAGCTGGTTCTTTGCTACCGACAATTTATTCAGGATTTCTTCACACTTGGCCTCCTCTCCTCCACACAAGTTGTGGAGCTCCTGACACTTGGCTTGTGGATAATCACGCTTCAGCTTGGTTTCTCCTGGAGCTTTTCCAACTTGTCCACAGGAACGAGAGCTCAGGTCCTTCACGCTAAACCGCTGCTCAGTAGAGAGTGAGACATCGACCTCGTACAAGTGCTGTGGGTTCATCGGGACGTCCAGATCTCCAGTGTCCATGTTACATGAGGAAGCACGGGCATCTCTGTCAAGTCAGTGTCCAGAGTTAGAGGACATGTCTGCAGCAGTCTGATGCTCTGAGCGTGTTGGGTAAAGATGACAGTGGTGGATGAAACGACATCTTAGCAGCAACAAAAAAAAACAAAACAGCTCGTATCCAACCACTTGGCCGTGGAGGTTTCATAGCGAAAGAGCCGCACCGTTATTCTGTGGTACTCAAAGTACTCGAGTGACAGCATAGAAACACCGTCCGCACGTCCGCAACACAGCGATGTCACAGTCAGACAGCGCTCCATCTGTCACCTCACATCCCATTTACTCCAAGCAGGAGATGAAAAGCTCCGTTTTCCGTTCCGTCTCTTCCTCACGCGCATGAAATGCAATCGATGCATAATACGGAGGGGGGGGGGGCATCTATGTGACTACTACTTATTTACATAACTCATGTGAAGTGGACAATGTGCTGCACAAAACTTCCCCATCCAAAAGGTGATAAAATGATGACTCATGACTTTACCTGGATGACCATAGAGACTAAAACACCCAAACAGAAAATCAATGACCCCCCCCCGTCATCTAATACTGTCAACCTGCCGAGACGTGGCCGTCACTCAGCTGGGAAAGGGCCCCTCCTGCCTCCTGCGACGACCTGGTAAGACAGAGAGACAAAAATACAACGCCGAGGTTGGCGAGCAGAAGCTGATGCGGAAAAAAGTGTGATAGCGCGTCTGCCTCTGGGCAGTGTGAGCGTCCCGCGGCAGCATGTGAAACGCAATCGTTCTCCATCAGTTGCAGGTCAGCAACTTCTCCAGCACAAAAATAGGCTTTCTGTTGTTGACAGCAGCGCTGGCACATTACAGCTCATCTCGGTTTTGTCCCCCACTTAGCCCCGCTCGTGTTTCGCGGGGAGAAAAGAGTCTGCAGTTGTCGTACAGAAACAAATTGCGGCTGAGGGGAAACATCCTCGAGGGTGTGAGGACCAGAAAAGCAGAGGTGACATCAGTAGCTGGAGGACGTCCCAGGGACTCGAGGTTCAGGGCTCCGAGATGAAACGTTCCACCCGCCCCTCCAGCTCACCCATCCACCACATCGCACGGACGGACCGCAAAGATGTAACGGACGTATGTGAAACCCACAGAGGCAGCAGACTCAGGCTGGATTCAAGCTGCTACGTTGACACTGACGCGGACCCGGAAGCCATCAGAGTCGCTTTTGGGGGCGTGCACTCACCAGCACCTTTTTGGTGCTTCTTTTTCCATAGCAAAGACAGAGGTCCCGCTCCGAGAGCTGAGAGGTTCACAAACAGTCCCATCACAGTTATTGTCATCTGCCGATGTTTGTGTGGGCTCGACGTGTCGTCACATTTCTGGAGAGGTGCTGGCGGCGCCGTGCCGTGACCTCCGCCGTAGGCAACGCATTGACGCCGACCCTACGGTGTGAATTTGACGCAGAAACATAAATCGGGATTAAATTGTAGACGAGTGAGACGCTGCAAACCCTCTCCATCGGTTCTTCTCTCTCAGTGCACAGAGCTGCTCCACAACAGAGGACGAAACAGTCTGGACCACATGAGGAAAACCCATCCAACCTTAACAGAAGTGGTAACGACGACGCCAAAGACAATAGACATGACACGGCTTCGGCGGCTGATGACATCAGATAACCGTCCTCAAGTCATCTTCTTTTCATCTGCGAAAACTAATTGAGCGATCTAAACTCCCCAGCAGGGAAAATGATATGTGATACCAGCCATTACACCTGGCAAGCCGCATTTTCGGCGTGCAGACAGGTAAAGACAAAAAGCAATAAAGTTGTCAGAGGAGGAGGAGAAGGAGGAGGAGAAGGAGGAGGGGGAGGAGGGGGAGGAGGGGGAGGAATGCACCCTGACGTCCAGAGGGGAGAATAAACCAGTTCAAAGGGTGACAGTTTATGGGTGTGTTTGGTTTCTGACCTGCAGGTGTCTGAGGCCGTAAAAAACCCCCCACCAACAACAGCTCTTTCCCTTAATCACACATAAAAGCGCGAAATGTCACTTTAAAAACCCTCGTTATGTCCGTTCAGCGGTTACTGTCGGCGATCGGTGCGCTGGAACGACACAGCGAATTTGCATCTTTTTTTTGTTGGCGGCCCAACGTTTGTGCTCTTGTGTTGAGTCGACTGCTGCCATCGCTGTGCAGATCCTGAAGCAGCTGAGCACTCACAGGATGATCCCTCATTGATCCGCCACATGCCCATCAAACATCGCCGTGGAGCCATCTGATCGGAAGGACGTTGGACTCCGTCGATCGTGCATTGATTTGGTTTTTATTTGTTTTGCTCGTGCAGATGTGCTCTGGCTGGCCTCCAGCCAAGTGTGTGGTTTCAGGAGACGACTGCTGAGAAGAAGCAGAAGCACATCGGCCATCTGGACGCCGCGCAGCGGCCTACGGAAGCACAGATCCTCCTGCCGTGCAGTGGCATGTGTCTGCCATGTTTTTGTTGTTTTTTTTGCCAGCAGCTTTTTCACTGCTTCTACTTTTGTCCTAAACTGCTCCCTGTTAGCGTGCAGGACGATTCTTCAGTTTACTGTAACAGCTGACGGAGAGAACAGATGCAGCTGTTGTTGTTTTCTGACATCAGAGCGGTTTGGGGATCAGTTCAATCATTGGGTTCAGGACGTGGGGCGAAGGCAGCGGCCGAGGACGCGCAGGGTGAGGGATCAGAGACAGTGTGACATATTAATCTCCCTCCCTCCAGGAATCTGACACCACCAGAAGACGTCGAGGCGCGAGAGGAAATTCAGCTATCAGCAGGGTTTGATGCCGCAGCGGCGATCACATCGCAGCTCCTCGTGGGTTCTTCCACCATTTCACAGTCTTCATACGCAGCACAGGCTCGGTGCAAAGTCACAAAATTAAAACCGGCGTGCATATTATTAAAGGTTTGGAAAAAAACAACAACAACAACAAAAAGCAAAGACGTACATATTTATTTCATATATACATACAATTTCAGTGTATATAATGGTTACATAATTATTCATTGTTTCAATGCAGGCAGTATTTATGAGATATATATACGTGTTGATCTGAACCTTGACTTCTTGAATTCTTGAAAAATTAAGGTAAAATCTGCACAAGTCTATTAAATTTAAGTTAACGTTGTTTGTGTTCATTTCAAACCTCTGCCATGAAGATGAAATTGAACAGTTACAATAAACAACCCTTACGTTTTAGACTAAGACCATCCTTTGGGGGGGGTGCTACATTTCTGATCAGTCAATGGCAGAAATTCAGTGTAATATCAGTTTGAGCTGTAGAGGGCGCTCACTGTGCATATTTCCTGTAAAAGCTTGTGTTGGGGCATTGAGTCAGTTTGCTCGTCTCACAAATTAACACGTTTGTTTTACCAAACAGAACTGTTGACATGACATCGTTGGTGGTTTCGGGGAGACACATGCTGGAACTACTTCTTGGAAGGAGAAAGAAAAAATAAAATAAAAAATAAAATCAGTTCCATGACTCGGCAGCTTCTCTGAGTCGTTACTGTGCTGCAGCCTCTGCGAGCTGTCTGTCACTGCATCCTCGACTTCGCCCAGCTCCCTGCACTGCAGCACAGACATGGATGGATGGAAGCAGACGGCGCCGGCACCAGTTCAACACAGTAAACCTTTGGTGTAATTATGTCCCTTAATGAGATGTTCCTAGGTATGAGTCTCACTTTGGTCCTTTCTAGTCGCAATGAGATGAGACCGCTATTAGTCTTCCAATTAAACTCTAGACATATTCCCTGCACTGAATGCATAACAAATGTTGAGCAGCATCTCGGTATCTCAAGCTGCAGGCGCAGACCTCCGTACGTTTGCAGAGAAAACTGTGTCCTCTGATGTTGAGACGGTCCTGATTGTCGTCGTAGTCAGACGGGGCCGTGACGGGTATTTATCCTAGCTCAAGTTCCCTAAATGTTTGCTCCAGTGTGTACGTTTGGAAACCTCAGACAGTCGTTGTTTCTCCCCCCTCTGACATCTTCATCCTCGCGTGGATCGGAGGGAACGCCGTTCTCAGAACAGACCTTTTCTCGTCGTGGCACTCGGCCATCTTTCCGTCATTGCAACATTGAAAAAAAAAAAAAAAAAAAAAAACAACCCAAAACCCGATGTGACCACAGCCCGAGCATGTGCATGTGTTCGCTGTGCAGCACGGAGACTCGGGCCAAGTGGGTCCAGGGCGGCGCGGCGCGGCGCGGCGTGACGTCATGGCGCAGTTCTCTGTGAACATGTGGAATCCACTTCAGTAATCAAACAGAACATGATCCCACACAGCCAGCAATGATACTTTCAGGAGCAGCTGAGTGTTTACGTTGAAAATCCGACGTGACACGCAAACGTTACGGTGCTTTAAACACCCTCCCGACCCTTCACTGGGGCTCCACTGCAACATGCACGGCCGCGCTCTCATGTCCATACAACATGGCCTTCCTGTCTCTCTTCGTGCGTGAGGATGACTTCTTTTTTGTTTTTGTTTTTTTTCACCAATGCTGGAGAACTTTCAAAGGAGCTGGAGTGAGGAACGCTCAGCCAGCGGAGCATCAAATGGACATTAGCGAGTTTCCATGTGAAGACAAATAAAGTGGGTTGAATTCTCCAGCAAAGCCCATCTTAACGTTTCCTTAATGATGCTTAATTTCCACTGAGGTCCTGCCAGCGGTGAACCAGATGCATATATCTTGCCTTAGTTCTCCATGAGGTTTTCATTGTTGGCTTCGAGAGATTAGATTAGTGCTCATGATGAATAGATATTGTATGATTTCACTTCCTAATTCATACACGGGACGTAGCTCATGGAGAACGGGACGTGTTGCAGATAAATACAAAGTGGTTTGCCCTCCAAATGGAGGAATTAAAAGTAAATATACTGCAAATGGGTGCGGGAGAAACTAAAATGGAGCCCGACAGATGTCTTCCACGGGCCTGATGATATAAATGTTTGCAGGAGTCCAGTGTCTTCCCTCTGAACGCCGGCGATAATGCACAGAAGAGTATTTACATCTAAGGGGGGTTTTGCCTCATCGTGGAGGCAACGTTTAACACTTCTCAAGGAAACGTCAATGACACTTCACTTGATATGACTTAGCAGCAGCTCTTTGAGGGCTCAAACTGATCTCAGCGCAGCCTTCGAGCTGACTTTCAAACGTCAACGCATCAGGTGAGGAAGTATACGTATGAAGGTGTCAGCTGGAGGTAAGTCATTCCTTTGTACCCATGTCCCCCGAGCATTCTTTGCTGTTTTCATTTTTCCTCCTGTCGACAACCAGGTTTTCAGAGCGATAAACTGAACAGGATTTATTAGCCCGGGGCCCGTCACACGGCCACCAACCCCCCTCCCACTTTGATTACATGTCAAATGAGCTTCTGTGTCCAGCATCAATCTCCTCACGCTCACGCTCAACTTTCACGACGTCTTGTGTACCAGCGGAGCCGTTATCAGAGTCAGAAACCCACGGTGTGTTTCGATGGAAACAGATTGGATGAGGCAGGTCAGCTCGGCTCGTCCTGCCAGGAAGAATATGCAAATGGCTTCGGTCTGATTTGAATCTCGAGTGGCAATCTTTGTCCACAGAGAAAATCAAATCGCAGAGCCGCTTCAAACACCCCATCTCCTCGGCTCATCCCAGTGTGTATTATGACATTGGAGCAGCAGTGAGGGGGACTCTCTGGAGGACAAGGTCTGTCATTCATATCCCTGTCAGCCAGGGATTAGCCAGCCCCGAGCTGCCAACAACATGACACATCCCAACACTGGACTCTGTCTCTCTCCAGAAATGTTTAACTTCACAGAGGTGCCAAGAGGGGACCTCATCATGTCATCCATTAAAGAACCAGTCCTAGAATCAATACTGGATTCGCACCGGGGACAAACGAAGAACAACGGGGACGACGGCTTCTGATCTGAATCTGGATGAAATGCTGAATCTCTTACTCAGCATCCCCTTCAGCTCCCCCTCAGCCGCAGTGGTTGAAACTGACACTCGGACGTCTACATGATAATGTATTTGCCCCCACGGGGGGGTAAGGCACGGGTCAGCATCACTCACCAGCCCCAAGGAGCAATCTTTCTTCCTCTATTCTTGCTATTAAATAGTGCTTGCTAATAATAGGGACTGGGGGGTCCGTTTGAAAACACCAGCCAGCAGAGATGCAGTCAGGGTGTCAGAGGGCATCATCAGTCACAATGGAAAAGGGCGTGACGACACTGGTGCTTAAGGACAGTGGACGAAAAAAAAAAAAACAAACTTCATGACTCAAAGTTTATCTCATGACCTCTGCTGACCCTGACCTGCAGTTTGAGCCCAGGTGTACAGATACCTTCAGCTTTGGACCAAATGCAGTCCAACTCCTGGGGTCAGAGGTTAAATAACAATGATTTTTAATCATTTCTGGGTCAAAACTTCCCATGTTCAGTTTGTTTGATTTAAAATGATTTCTAAAATTGAAAACGTTTGGAGGATTTTCGGAAACTTGTCATGTATGTAGTTGTATATATATGTACACACACACACACACACACACACACACACACATAAAAAACAAAATGTGTTAAATCTGTAAAGAATGACGGTTGCAGAGCCTCTGAAATGTAAAGAAGTATCACACTGATACAAACTAGTCTCCACCATCCACACATCCTCTGCACCTTCCTCAGTGCTCGTCTTGCATCTTCAATCACCGTGGCAATGACGCGTCTTGGTGCCGGCTGACCGACTTGGTTCAAGCAAACAAACAAGCAGAGCTGAATGAACGCGGCGGCAGTTGACTTCCCGTCTGTCACACACACACACACACACACCGTTGTTTTCCAGCTCAGGCCAAATACTTTTGTCTCCAAGGATCCTTGTCATCGTATCACATTCGCGCGGCAGGTGCGCAAAAGGTTACCAAAGCAGAAATGAGCTGCGCAATCAGCCATCGACACCTGAAATACATCAATAATCTACATCACAGAAGACGGATGAGAGGCAAGTGTGACATTTTAGAAAATGTCCATCTATCTATTTTCAGAGGTAGGACAGTGGATCACTATCATTAACAGGGTCCTACCACATGATGACGGCTTCTCACCCGCTCCCTGCAGCGTCGCGAGCTTTGCAGCGCGTTTCGCTTCTTTATATAGCTTCCTGTCGTAATCAGCACGTTCGCTACAAACTCACCCCCCCCCCACAGACGTGCTGTGATCTCAGGTTCTACTGTCCCCAAGTGGCTAAAAAAACCCAATTAATTCCAGTGTAAAGATTAGGACGGTGCGCTGAGACTATCAAACCAATGATGCAACTCGTCCCTGGTGATAAAGAGCCAATTTCCTAAATCACATTACAGTATCAACCACAGCATTGGGAGGATTTCCCCTCTCAGGACGGAGCTTGATGAAAAAGCTGGTTTAATTATTGAACTCAAGGCTGAACTCAGGTAATAATTCTGACCCATATTTCCTGGGAGAGAAGGTGTAACTAACCTCACACATGCCTCATGTATTTTTCAGCCGGTGCGCCGGCCGATCAGAGCAGGAACAGCGAGAACCTGCAGACCCCCCCCGCCCCCCCCTCCGCAGCTGCGCTTCCTTGTACTTTCTGAATGAGACCGTGCGGATCGGAACACGACCGGGCTGACGCAACATCGTCATCACACCTGACAGGTACACCTGTCTCTCCCACAGCGTGTAATCCTCTCATCTCCTCTCCATCCTGGGTGAGTCACAGAGCTCTCCTGTCTGTCCACAGAGACGCTACCACGGAGTGAAAACTTTTGTTTGTGCATCATGACAAGGCTGAGTCATTTACAGTGGCCTTCAAAACACTGCCGCACAATGGCAGTGGTGGGGGTGTTTCCCTGCTATGAGCTCTGAATATGTAATCGTTTTCTCACTGCGAAGAACTGCGTACATATACAGTAAAGCCCGTTTTCGTGATCTGGCCTCTCCTGAAAAGGGTTGCACGTGGATTTCTCTTAGATGTCTCTTATCTTATCATCTCTTATCGAATAGGTTTTTTTTTACATAGAAGATGATGCATTGTGTTTTGCATTAAAAACTACATACATAAAATACACTCTATCTATGTTCTTGTCTTTGATTTTGGAGCTTGGGGGGAGTGTTCTCCAACTTTGTGGTTGAAAACAATGCCTACCTAACAGAAACATCTGTTAGTTAGAGATCTACACACGTACTGTCGATAGCATAGCACATGTGCCAAACGAGGTGACCCAAACTGGCAAAATACGCAGTGTATCATGATAAAATGTCACAGTATTTTTCTCAAAGACTGCATCTGTAACATCTGTTGTTATTCTGCCCGTCGCTGATCTGCTTTGACAATGAAATGGGAGCAAAGCAGAAACCAGCATATGTTAGCAATAAAAAATGTCCTGAGCAGAAAAAAAAAGAAAAAGAAAAAGGCATATACCTTCTCCTGTTGTAATCTGTACCACATGCCACCAGTTCGGATGGGGGTTGTGCAAACCGAGCTGAGAGGACATCCGACGTCCAGCCGTGTATGTGAAAAGCTGTTTGCCGATGAACGAGTGGAGCTGATGCTCATTTTTTATTCAGTTCAATTCAGTTCGGTTTTATTTGTATAGTCGCACATCGCCAACTACAATCTGCTCTAGAGTCTTCGCGGTACGACACCCTCTGTCCTCAGACCCTCAGGCAGGGTGAGGAACCTTTGAACAGGAAAAAAAATGGAAGAAACCTCAGAAAAGGCTGCGGGAACCAAGAGGGATTCCTCTCCCTGAGACGGACACAGAATAGATCAGACTTTTATGATTGACCTGTGCCTCTGGACCATTATATGGACCAAAGAACCACAACTTACTCCGCCCAAACGAGGTGGTCCCAGCCTCTCCTTTGCTGCCGGCGACGACAAAGCTTCCACATGACCAGGACATTGACCAGGACATTGATCAGAATGTGAGATAACCGAACTAGGCTCCATACTGGTCGTGACGCCGCTGCTGCTGCTGGTAGGAACGCCGCAACACGTATTCATTTGCCTTCAGTGCAGGCAGACGCAGCAGACGCCGGTAATGAGGACAGAACGTCAGACGTTCCGCTGTATTTATGCGGAGTGAAAGCCCAACTCAGGACCAAATGTAGACAGTGGAGCAAAAACTCCAACCTTGGTCCAGACTTTTAGGCGTGAAAGCCTCCTTGGATTGTTGTCACATTTTTCTCGTTGATAATAACCCCACTAACTACGGTTCCACTTCGTAGCTCATGTCATGGTTCCCACACACGTGTCAGCCTCCGCTGAGCCGCCCGTCTCTGGATTGACAGAACCACTGAAGCCCTCCCAGACAAGGTCACCCATCGAAGGACTGATGCTGGGGAGACAGACACATGTGGCCTTCCATTGGTTCACATCTGGACGGTGTCATTAAAGTCCGGTCATTCCCTCTGATGGACACTGCTCGCTGTAAAACACAACCTGTGTTTACTCCCATACACCTCCACACACTATAAATACACACACTAACACACAAGTCCTGAAGGTCAGAGCTCTCCTGGGAGGTAACGAGAGAGCCAACACGCTCACAGTGCATCAGCAGATTCTCTCTGCCTCATTTCATCGCTTTTGCAAAAGCGATTTGGCCGGTGTGATGAAGATAAAGTCAAACTACGCCGACTGAAGACAATTATGGGGAAAGATTTCAGACTCAGGGGCTCAAAGAGGAAGATGTTCTTTGTGTGTTATCAGCGCACTGCAAGGAGAACGCGGCCTCCACAGACCAACAGAGACTGTGTGGACACCCAGACCCACATCTAGAAAGATGGAGGTCCTGGCAACTACCGACAGACCTTCCCACCGGGTCCAAATCAAAATACCTCTGCACACAGTCGGATAGACAACCAATCGGAGCAATTGAAAAGGTGACGGCAACGAGTCAGTGCCGGAGTTTGTTTTGGAGAAGAGTGGAACGAACAGGAAATCTGCTGGGGAGACGGCCACGTAGTGGAAATCTGACCTACTCGTTTGCTGTTGACGCCAAAGTGGATTCAACAGCCGCAGCACTGTCATCACTGCTAAGCCCCGCCCACTGACTGTACACGGCCCTGAGCCCGCCTTTGTCAGACAGGTCTTCACGGATTACGCCTGGCGATCAGGGCACATCGAGGTCACGTCACGTTCTCACGATGTGCGATGCCAAAGCAATTGTTTACAGCCGACAGAAAAACCTGCCCTGTCGGTACGCTCGTCTAGTGTTGCCCCGACATGTGATCCCTCCACCTGAGAAAACGAGCCCAGACACGTCGGCCAGAACGGCGGTTCTACAAACTCACGACGTAAACTGAAGGAACGATTCACGATACAGTCCGTGGCGATTTGATTTAGGTTCAGTTCCGGAGCGTACCCATTTTGCTCTGGCCGCATTCCCGACCTCCACACGAGGCAGTAACAGGGATAAACACACACCAGAGTGTATATATCTTTACAGTCAGGTGTAATTACGTCCACTCAAAGTACGCTACATGTGTAGTTCATGGAAACACTGTCAAGTCAGAGGAAGATTATTTACTTCTGTCCCATGGACAGTGTTTATTCAGCTGAAGCGGGCGCATGCATCATGTGATGAGGAAACGGGATTCAAGTGAAACTGAAGAGACTGAAATAATAATAGAAGTCGCCTTAAAAAAAATCCCGGACATGTTCAGCCCCCCCCCCCCATCAGCTCGGTGTTTCTTGACTTTAACCGTGGATTGAAAAACTGCAGGGGAACTTTTCTGCATTTTGCCTTATTCTAAAACGGACAGATTTTGATCAAATGATTCACGATCCCTGGAGAAAAGGTTTGACATTTTAGGAAATACGCTTTTAATCTCTCTTGCTGGGGCCGATAAGAAGGTTGGAATATGAAGCAGAAGCCAGCAGGGGCTCGGTTTAGCTTAGTAGTTAGCATCGGCAGTGGAACTGAAGAGGAAACATCTCGCCTGGACAGTTTTTAAGATGATACATGATGTCATTCGTTCAAGCTGTACACATTCCAAATTGCTGTGGATTTAAACCGATGGACGATCCAGATAGGTTTGTTCACTTTCTGAATGAAATAGGACAATCTCATTGCCATTCTCATCACTAGCTTCCTGAAGCTGAAATTCATATGGTAAAATTGGGGAGCCGGGGGGAGGGCGGGGGGGGGCTTTTATTGTGATTCAGGTATGTAGCTGCATCGCTGGTGGCAGAGCTGTGTGTGTGTGTGTGTGTTTGATGTTAATATCTTCTCACTGACTGTGAATCCAGACACATGCCAGCACACGCAGAGAGATGCGTCACTATGCAGGAAACTGACAAGACAATGTCTTTAAATTTCGCTGCCGTGCTCAAATCACATCAGGGAGGGAGGACAAAGATAAACCGCTCGTCATTTTCTTCCAAATTTCCTGCCAATGGCTTTTTTTTTTAATTTAGTTTGATAGCAATATGTTAGCTAATTTGACTTTCCTTGACTGATCTTTTGTCGTTGTTCATCGGTGCTGGCCTTCATCCTGCTCCTCGGAGCAGACCAGGAGTCAGCTCTGTGAGCGTTTCCACCACAACAAAGCACCAGGAGCACCCGATCACAGAAGAAGGCCTCCCAGCAGGATAACACACACTCTGGAAAGGTGAGAACACCGAGCCCAGAGGTGTGACAGAGGAGCTGGAGGTGAGGAGTGGAATGTCCTAAAGGGTATTGAGGAGGGGTAGCTGGAACTTTAAATACGTTTCCTCTGTCTTCTAACAGGAATTCCACCCAAAAATACACGTCCTTATGGTGGTATGCTTCCTCCTACTATAAAAAGAAGTTTGTCCGGGTCTCAGCTGCCCCCCCCACTGCTTCTCTTATGAATGTTCCTGTTTTGATCCTTGCCATCTGTGCTTCTTCCTCTCCGTCTTCTCCTCCTCCCTTTCATTCTCAGGCACAGCCTAACTGCCTTTGGCTCCATCAGAGCGACTGTGTGGTGATTCTGGTGTTAACATGCATTAAATCAACTAATGTACACGGACTGAAGCTGGGTGGTCACTGAACATCCACCCATTCAGAAATACTCACCTGTCTGCTGTCAGTGGGTGAACGGTGGGGTACAACCTGGTCGAGTCGCCGCTTCATCGCAGAACAAACAACCATTCCTACTCAAGGACAATTTAGAGAAACCGATTAACCTGGCATGCTTTTTTTTGTGGAGGTGGCCGGAGAACCCGGAGAGAACCCACGCAGGCATGGGGAGAGCATGCAAACTCCACACAGAAAGACCCCCAGGCCAGGAATTGAACCAGGAGCCTTATGGCTGTGAAGCACCATTCGTTACGGGGAAAGTTCAAAGTTCATTCAGGAATCACTTGTCCTCGCTGGCATAAAATACACCACGATAGCTGTGACATCGTCTACAACTTACAGCTGAATACTGAGAGGGATGGAGGGGAACATCCTCATATGTTTTATACCCATCATTACTAACAACCAAAGGTGTTTAAATGTCTCTGTTAACAATATGGAGGATAGTATCCACCAACTTTCAGTGCTCTAAGTGAGAACATCTCATTTCGGTGTGAAAGGTCATGGATGAAAATAGGACAAAATCTACAAAATTAGTCTTCAGCGTCAAAGAGATCCATGACTTTTTAAACCGAGCGCTGAGTAACGGTCTGCTGGCTCCTCATGTGAGGGGGGTGATTGTCCTCCTGCCGTCATCACTCCTGCAGTGGACGGCTGATGCCAGCCGGTGTGTGTCAACACACACAGCCGGTGGAATCGAAATGGAGGTGCATAAGGGGGAAAAGAAAAAAAATG
>CAAKHB010002258.1:25389-39898 GCA_901007665.1 Aeoliscus strigatus
GGGGGGGGGGGTCTCGTCTTAATCAACTGAAGTAAAGTTGGCTGGCGCTCTCCCTCCCTCTCCCTGTACCAGACCCCCATGTCACAGCAGCATTCCTCATTTCCAACCTCTCAATTAAACCCAGATCTGCTCCGGCGCTGTGTGTGTGTGTGTGTGTGTGTGTGTGTGTGTGTGTGTGTGTGTCTGCATCCTCGTCCGTACATCTGCATCTGTCGCTGCCTGGTTTTTTGTTGGTTTTGTTTTGTTTTTTTTCCTGCTGTGTCAGGGTTTCCCTGGCCCAGATATGTTATATCTTACTCCCAGACTTCATGGGGACTGGTCTCCGCCGGTACACAGCGGTACCACTGCATTCATTTCTTTCAGCTCGCCACCTCCGCAGCAATGTGTTGTGCACCAGGCACCGATCGCACGCAGCTGTGCTGACCGTTGGATAAGGAACAAAAAAAAGACCTGTGAGTGAAGTAAAGACCTGCACTCGTTCACCCCAGCGGCGCTGGACTGAACGCCACACAGACACACTCACAGCAACTCACTATTATGTCACTATTTTGCAGCTGAGCGAGCTGTCAGGTAGAATGCACCCACGACAGGTGAGCCTTTGCATTGTACTAGACTAGTTTCAATGTGACCGGCTGGCCCTTTGTCAGCTTTCAAACAGGTTTCTAAAAAGAAAATCCAGCCTCGGTTAGACCCTCCACACTGAGAATTATCATCCGTCTGCGCTCATACAGACGTTTCCATTCGGTGGTTACTATTTTCGTGGGCCAATTTTCCCCCAAAACGTTGCCTTTCCACTTTTCCACATTGCCCAACAATGTATTTTGACGAGACTCAGGGAGGTGCCTTTTTTTTTTTTTTCTTAGCAAAAGGTGATAGCAGAGACTTCAGCTTTCCAGGCGAGAAAGTAAGAGTGAAGAGAGGACAATCCCACAGAGATGCCACGTTACTCAAATTACCTCAAATTATCCGTCAACAGGGTCACATTTCACATACCACGAGCAGCATCTCCATAAAGTTACACATTGTGGCGGCATTGAATTTCTCCTGAGGCTGCTTTACAGTGGAAAAAATAACATTTGAAAGCCTTCACTGTGATGAAGTTCTCTCTGTATGATTGATCCATTTACATACCCTCTTGGTGGAGCATTTCATCCTCTTTGCAAGTTTACTCTTGATTTGCGTTTGCTGTGAAATATTCTGTCAAACGAAATGGGCCCGGAGCTGCGAGATACATCACCTACACATGTTTTAAACAACCTTAAGGTGTCGTTTTCCATTACACGTTTCAGCCGCACCTCGGTGCCACCGCCGAGTCGCCTCAAAACCTTTTTCGTGTGACAACAGACTCCTTCTAGGGGTGGCAAGGGCCGTGTTTGACGTGACATTTTTCGGTGACACGTCGTTAAACAAATCAAAGAGTCGTTTGTGTTGGCGGTCGTAGTGGGAGCTATAAGACATGTTCCACCTTATGGAGCAGTTTCCTGTTCTGACAGGATGCCACAGCCATAGAAGGGAAACCCAGCACCCACCTGCACACAACACTGAGTCACACACGGTGAGAGGAGAGTGAGTGTGTGTGTGTGTGTGTGTGTGTGTGTGTGTACTGCCATATGCTGGATGAGCCATTGCGGAACTGCAACGAGCCGCAGTAGGTGCGTACAGACATGATAAGTAGGTTAATTATTGATCTGGTGCTGATGAGGCCTCGTCAAGCAGCCAGAATCATCAACTTTTCTTCCTCGTTCTTACTCAAACACTAACAAATCCATCCACATGTGCTCCTGTACGACACACTGCAGATACAGTACTGCTTTAAGTACTGCATGTCTCCGACTTGTTGGACTGCTGTTCCATTATTAATAACTCTGGCAGGGTTAACCTACTTTGGAAGATGGAGAAAAAAAAAAAAAGGTCCCAAAAATCATCTTGCTCAGTATAGAGGTACCCGACGGCGCGAGAAGGGGGGGGGAAAGCATCAGTCCAGTCAAAGTCTTATTGAATTTGTCTGTCGCACAAAAGTGAAATGAGCTTTGATGGAAGAGACACATAAAGACCTCCACACTGGCGCTAGCGTGATACGGAAAATCACCTCAACTCCCACGTCGCTGGCAAAGATGGATAAGATAGACGGTTTGGAATGGAGGTTCGGTAGAGCAGGTCGACCCAGACGGGTGTTGGCGTACTGTTTGGTTACAGTGGGCAGACAACAAATGATGTGGCAACGTCTCGTCTGACCTCATGCGAGAGCCGGATTGTCCAGTGTGTGAAACGCAGTGGATGATGACATCTCCAGGAATGTGGAAAAGCCTCCATTAAACTGACCGGTCGTCGTCACATGCTCCACACCTCCTCTGCCTGTACAAATGTCAGGCCCGGGGTTTATTCATCGCTAACCGTGGAAGCACACAATATGCCACTGTTGTAGCCTCGGGTGTTCCATCCATATTCCAGACGTTTGCTCTCATCCTATTCACTGGTCCAATGCACTGCTGAACACTCGCCACACTCTTGTACAGCTGGAGCCTTACTGCATGCCAAGAGGCCTCGGCGTGCAGTGTGACAGAATATTTTCATTTAGGACTGGACGATATGAGGTCAGACTCACGTGTGCGGTCTTAGTTTTACTGTAGTTTGGAGCTCAGGTTGTGTCACTTCTATGCGTCACATTTAGAGCCGTGAGATCACACGGTGGTGTTCAAACCTAACGCGTTGCCTATGACACAGCCTGACGTCTCCAGAAATGGAACTAGGCATCGCAGCTCCGCGGACCTCCACTGTGATAGGACTGTTTGCGTCACGTGACTTTCTCAGCTCTCAGAGCAGTACGTTAAGTGTTTACTGGGAAATTCCAACCTTTATATAACAATTAAGTCCTAAAGGAGATTTATGACAAACTCTCATGATGGCGTACGGTGCCACCTGAGGCTCTGCGTCATGTTAATGCAGAAGCCCGATTTGTGCTTCTGCATCAAATCGACGGCGTACTTAACGGCGTAGGTCCACATGGAAGCATAGGTGTAGGGTACGCTGTAGCCTAAACTATAGAACCGACTAGAACCGACCAAAAACGGCTGAAAAAGAGAGCGGAGAATCTTGTCGATCCTGTTGTGGATATAGTGTGGTAACATGATCCGCTGACTTTCAGTCACTATCGCTTCAAGTAAACAAAGAAACACGCAGCTAAATGGGGGGAAAAAAAGCAACATTCAACGCGGGATTCAATGCAAAGCTCTAAACTTGATTGGTTCTCTGCATTTGTTTTGGCATATTCAGTAGTAATGACAAGAGCTGAAGGGCTTTCAGGAGATAGGCTGCTGTAAAAAAATGAAAGCAGTCAATGGGGAACCAAAATGATAATTAGTGATGATAATTAACTCTCTGTCTCATTGAAGATTTCAACAAGAGCGTTTTGTTTTTTTTGTGATTACACTAAGTGACAGGAGGCTGAGATGGACTAGATTTCAGGCATATTCTAAGAAACGGATGCGCTTTAAAGGTGCTCACTGAAACCAGCCACCCAACCACTTGGGTGAGCAAAGGATCCTGAGTGCAAGTCCAGAGGGGGTTCGCCAGAAAGGTTCACTGCACCTTTAAAACAATAACGACAGTGAATTAAAGTGCTCTCCTGGCATCTGTTGGTGATTCATCAATACCGCCACAGTCTCTCAAACTTTCTCTCTCTGTCCGCCGTCTCCCTCCATCACTCTATAACTCAGTTTTATTCACATCACTCTGCATAATGCATGCTAGCATAGCCCCCCCCCACCCCACCCCCCAAGGCCTTTCATTACGTAAACCTGTTGCAAGAAGAGCCACAGCAGCATTTTTATAACATCCATCATAACCAGGGAAAGCAGGTATTAGAGTGGGTCATGATGTATTGCCACTTAACCATCCATGAAGTCTGAATACAATTATTTTCAAAGCACACACACACACACACACACAACCAAAAAAACACTATATGAACTATACCAATATGAAAACAACAAGAGTCCTTATGCGTCGACAGTGGACCTCACTTCATTTTGGGAGAGAGAAAAAAATGGAGTAAAACCTCCCGTCTGCAGGGCATCACCGAGGGAAACCAGCGGGATGAGAAGTGAAAGCTCTCAGAATGAGACACGACGCCCGCAGGTATCAGCTCCTGACGCCTCACTTAAAGAATCAACATAACAGCACACAAGAAGGGCACAGGGACGTCTGCAGTAGCTACACAAAAGACAGAGGATGGTGCCCTCGGAGCACCACTCTCAGCCCCCCCAACCCCCCCCGCCCTCACCAGCAGATGTGTTTCGACCAAAGACACGGTGCAACTGACAGATTCGGCTTGAAATGTTTGTTGAATCTTAAACCACTGTTTTTGTAGCTGTTCACCTCGAATTACCGAGCTGTCGTCAAGGGACACGTTACGCACAGACAGACCCGTCGCGGTGCTCCTGTTGCGTTGACCCGCAGTGCAGCCGACCACTCACCGCTTGCGTTCTTCCCACAGAGCAGGTGCTGCCAGGGCTGCAGAGACCCCCACAGCTCCGCGTCGCCGCTGACAGCCTGCTCCAGGGTCTCCACGGTGAACTTGGGGATGCCGTTGTCGCGCTCCAGCAGCGCGCTGCGCAGCGCCCGCGCGTACACCTCCCGAAACAGGCTCTCCATGCACGCGGCCAGGTAGATGGCGGCGTGCTCGTGGATGCGGACGGCCACCCTGCTGTCCACCATCCACCGGAAGAACTTCCCCACGCTGAACGTGAGTCCGCAGCGCGCCGACTTGCCGCGGCTGAACTTGTCCTCCTCCGTGCTCATGCTGTACAGGGACAAGGCACCGAGGGCCGCGCCGGTGCAGCTCGTCGAGACGAGCCACGACAGGACGAGCTTTATGGCACTTTGGATCTCGTATTTGGTGCATTTGGCGTAGCGCAAACTCAAGCGCTGCGCCTCCTTGGCGACCCGGACCAGGACCCGGCTGACCAGCACCGAGAGCCGCAGCAGGACGTCCTGCGACGGAGCGGGCAGGCTCATCTCCACGTCCCGGCTGAGGGCGCTCACCACCTCCCCGAGGCTCCACGGCACATCCTCAAGCTCGGGTAGTTTCGCGCACTGCCCGGTGCTCTCCAGGATCTCGGCGTCTTCGACCAGGACCGTGTTGACGGTGTCCAGGCTGTTGTGTCGACTGTGCATGGAGTCCGTTAACTGCCAGAAATTCCCCCCATGTGCCTCGGAGCAGCACAGCGACGCGCTGGAAGACCTGAAGGAGTCGGCGGCGCCACCATAACCCGAGTCCAGCGTCAAATCCTCCAGGGTCCGGGCTACTGACTTACTGCTCCTGGCCATAACTGTGCCTCATAGCTACTTGAAGAGGGGGCTTGGTGAAAGTGGGGGGAAACGGTCAAACCGACGGGCTGCGGGTAGGAACGCGCCATGCACGACGTCCGGTGGGTCCTTCGGTTGGCCCCGCTGCGGTTGGAGTCCCTCGAACACTGCGGGAGAAAGTTGAGGAGCTGCCTGGTTCCCACAGTGTTTAACCACCGCCGAGGATGACAGATGGGGGCGGGGCTGCGGAGAACCGAGACCCGCTGTCAGCCAATCAACTCCCGGTATGGAAGCAACGACGCGTTTTGATTGGATAGCGTTGGCGCCTCCTATAAGAGGCGAATTAATGAAGCGGCGATAGGAACGGTTAGCATCTTGGTCTATGCACGTCGTCGAAATATCATAATAGTAATAATAATAATAATAATAAGGAGAAGAATCATAATCACAATCACAATAATAATCATCATCATAATTCTATAACAGTGGGATAAATTCACTTCACCTTAGTTTTATTTGTATAGCCCAACAATTGTCTCGATGGACTTCGCAGTCCCAACAAAACTACAACACCTGTCCTCAGACCCTCAGTCAGCGCAGTACGTTCATCATATTGTGCATAATATTATGTAAGCACAACAACCGTCATTAAATCATGTGCAAAGGGCTGCAAAGTGAAAGCCACCGCAGCCAGTCATGGATCATGTAAAACAGAAGCAGCTGCTTCTATGTATCCATGTTTAAAGGACAAGTTCTCAAGAGACTCCAGCTTTGCAGATATTTTCTGAAGGCCCATGTCTGATCGTAACATGACTCAAGTCCATTAATAATACATTGCATGCATAATGTATCCCTCTGTTGCTCTGCAGGAAAACTCATTGAAAAGATCAGTATTACTTTCAAGGTCACTCCCTGGGATCAGTCTCAGGGTAGAACCCTGGCTAACCTGGTCTTTGAGTCGCTCTCCCTAAAACCATTAATCCACCTTTGTAGTAAGAACTTGAACGGAAGCTGTGATGGATGAGCCCAAAGAATGAGCGAGGACATGGAACATCAAACAGGAATACTAAAGTGTAATATCATGTAAATAATGTAGATAAATGCATGTGATACAGTTCTTAACTATTAGCAGTGAGTATGTCAATGTCCACGCAACATATTCATCAATTAATGACAAATATAGTTTGAAGATGAGCTATTTTCTGTATTTGTGAATTAACTAATTTGGCCTGGTGCAAATGAATGTTAGAAATAATCCAAACTCGTGGTAAAAAAAATGCTCATGGATATGAGGGAATTACTTTTCATCTCAGATGCAGAGGACAGTTTGAAGCTTCTGCTTTTGGATGTCTTTCTGGAGCAACAGTGGACCCTGCTGTTGCACGGACAAACTTCAATTTATTTATCGGGGCAAAACACTTGAATGCGACAGATTAAGTATATGAAACACAACCAGAGGAGGACTCAGCTGGTTTATGAGCGCTGTAGTTATCCCCTAGTTTTAGAACAAGTCTACACAGGACAAATTCCATTTATGTAGATTAGCATGTCAATGTAAAAACTCACTGATATAAAGTGAGATAAATGTATCGAGCCAGAAATATCCATTTCAACATCCACGTTCAGACATTGAAAAGAATAAGAAGAGAAAGAAATGAAATGCACATTTCTCTATCAATGATGAGTCATGTGTATTTCTGTAGCACATTTGCACGGCATATTGAAATACTTCAAACATGAGGGGCAATAAGATAATTACATTAAACAATCTAAATGTTCTATTTCAGATTGCATCTGTTCTATGTATAAAACCTAATGTGCAGTATCTCACACAAAGAAGTCGAAACCATCTGTCTGTAAATATGTTGGCTGCATTTGCTGCGTCTTAATTGTTTGAAGATGAAGATGAAGTGAATTAAACGACAAAATAAACACTGAAACGATCGCACTGCCATCTAGCGTCAATCATCGGAAATACACAGAATGACCTATTCTCGTCTGACTTGGTGAGAGCGAGAAATGTTTGTGATTGTTTTTAATCTTAATAAAATCTACAATATTATATTAAACAGTTATTCTGCTTTCTTCGGTTTCATTTCATTCCTAATTGATTACGTCTTTGCTTCTGAGTGGCTGAACGCTTTCCACACAATTGAAAATAAATCTCCCACACCAGTCTGTTTCTTTAATCAAATAACTGTTAGTCTTACTAGCAATAACCGATAGTCTAACTTAATATTCATTTTCAGTATCAACAGTGAGGGGCAGTCTCTCGGGCAGCACACAATTACTACGGTTGCAGATAATTTCGGGAATACGTGGGCGGGGATGAACGACTGAACGAACTCAGCATGAGCGGTGCGGACTGCGTAGTAAATCGAACACACCCCATTCGAGGTCGACCTCGTCGTGCGACACATGCTCATCCGGGTACTTCTAAATGAACTACGTAACTCAATCCAAAACTCACATTATCTAAGAGTATTGCAACTTTTACATGTACTTTAGTCGACAGTGGTCTTTAAAAGACTACAATAACTCAGTCCGCTTGGGGAACGGGACACAAATAAACACCGGGACGATTTAAAATCCCACAAAAGGAGAAACGTAAGCAACGCTACGAGAAAGCACATTACGGAAACGTGACGAAGAAACAGTTGTGTAACGGATAATTCTGACCAATGGCAGCGGTCCGTTCCGTCCCGCGAGGTCCAGTGGGTGGAGGTGTTGACACACAAGGGCGTCCTGTTCGGCTAACCAGCGGCTGTGTTTTCACCCTTTATCCAATACGACGTTTAACGTGTCGCCAGCACGAGCGCGTCCTACTTTTGTTCGGTCTATCGTTTGCCGTGGGATCTACTTCGACACATCACCGCTTCCGCGTCTATTTTGTATTGGGAATTACCGGCTCTAGTTGACGGAAACTATTCAAAATCGCTGCAAGTTTGAAGCGTCTTTTTGTCGGAGTTTACCTGCGCAAGACCACCTTTGTCACTGGCAGGACGTGCTGCGGTCAGCAGTGGGTCACCCATGAGGCTCCACCTGGGCGGAGGACTCTGCTCTCTAGACACGTTCATGGAGTTAGGTTAACTTTATCTTCAACCTAATTTCAACACGCTCACCTCGTCATCGCTGTTTTGTGGAAGCCCCGTTCCTCCTCCTAATCCCGAAAGGGATTATTTAGTCAGGCGCCATGGTGGTCAACACCGTCCACTGGTTCAGGAAGGGGCTGCGGCTGCATGATAACCCCTCTCTGAGGGACTCCATCCGGGGAGCTGACACTCTACGCTGCATTTACGTGCTGGACCCCTGGTTCGCAGGGTGCTCCAATGTGGGCATCAACAGGTGGAGGTATGGCACAGTCTAAATAGATGAAAGCTAAAACAAAACTTGGTATAAAATCACCCAAAAGTCCACTAACTTGTCAGTGCAACAACATGTTCACATTCTCCATTTAATCACACACTGTTCTCATAGTAGTTACATTCACAACTTGTTGTTGGATACTGCATCTGATCAAAATCCAGTTGTGTAGTTAACTACAACAATCACTGTTTAAAAAAAGGGAAAGGTTGTGAAACGTCAACATGGACGTTTGCACTATTCATGTTACCCATAATGTATGATTGCATGTGTTAAGTAAGCTGTGCTGAATCATTCTGATGGGAACTCCAGAATGCACCTGCTACAGGGTGTGTCATTCATAGACCGTCAACACACAAAACATGATATCTGAATGCTTCTATTTTCCTTCACAACGGAAGCGATGTAAAAATAGTATCGATGCCCTGAACTGTTTGTGCAAACTCCAGTGATTGTCTATTGATTTGTCCATGACTTGTCCTGCAGTCACCATGTCATACTGGCAGTTTTTTTTTTAAACACACTGTTGGTTTTCAGAATACCAACAATTGATCCCAGTGATCTCTTTTATAATGTGTGATATTTGTATTTCCCTCCTGTTGTCTGTGTTCGTTGTAGTCACATTTACCAAGTTGTTGACGTCTGTACGTATTCTTTCTGTTGGGTTCCAGGTTTTTGTTGCATTGTTTGGAGGACTTGGATGCCAGTCTGCGCAAACTCAACTCCCGCTTGTTTGTCATCAGAGGTCAACCCACCAATGTCTTCCCTCGTCTTTTTAAGGTATGAGAGATGGGATCGGCGTTCATACCGTTGACAACTTGTAGCTTTTTACGCTACTTGTCAGTCTTCTTTGACTCCCGTTGTACAGCTGATAGCCTGAAGTATAATCTTAAACCCACTTATCATGCAAATCACTCACACTGTTGGCGGGGTTATTCTGTGGTTTGTGTCCATTTGCTTTGACAAGCGTTCCAGTGTAGACTTATTGTGAGTCTTTTGTCTATTCCCTGTCACGTAATGTATAATTGTTGCTCCTCAGGAATGGCAGATCACCCGTCTATCGTATGAGTACGACTCTGAGCCGTTTGGTAAGGAACGGGATTTTGCCATCCAAAAACTGGCCAAGGAAGCTGGGGTTGAGATCGTGATGCGGATTTCACACACGCTGTATGATCTGGACAAGTGAGTGAACATACAAAATGTCTGTCGGAAATGTTTTGTCTGCTCTCGACATTTAAAAGATCACTGAAAGGGTTAAGACCTTGTCTGTCGGTGTTGGGTGAAGGTGAGGGAATGCGTTATGTCAATGAATGTCCTCACTAAGACAGATGGACACGTGCAGGTTTGTGCTCACGACCCTTCTTAACAACTTCTTAACGTACAGGATCATAGAAGTCAACGGTGGACAGCCTCCTGTCACATACAAACGCTTCCAGGCCCTCATCAGCCAGATGGGCGCCGTCGACCTGCCGGTGGAGGCAATCACTCCTGACGTACTTCAGACATGTGCCACACCTTTCAAAGAAGACCATGACGACCAGTTTGGAGTTCCCTCCTTGGAAGAGCTTGGTGAGTTTCAGTAGTCCCAGAAAACACCCAGCGTTTCTCAAGCATCGCAGCCAACGAGGAACAGTTTTTGATTGCTACGCTCTGCTTCTTCAGGTTTTGAGATCGAGGGTCTGACCACAGCAGTGTGGCCGGGTGGAGAAACGGAGGCCATCTTGAGACTGGAGAGATATCTGGAGAAGGTACATGACAAGACATCACTAGTGTAAAAGCAGTAAATTGTAGGGGTGGAATGGTTGAACGGGATGTTTTTGTTTTTTTTCTCACAAACCGCTCCACCTGTAGTGTGTTGTCAAATCGATCAGTCGATTCGTGTCTCCATTAACTAATGTCCACAGGCACCGGCGGACAGCTCCCGTCATCCTCTGAACTCCAACACGCTCCTGGCTTGTCCCACAGGACTCGGTCCCTACCTGCGCTTCGGGTGCCTCTCCTGTCGGCTCTTCTATCACAGGCTCACCAACCTGCACAGAGAGGTATGAACGACCACACCACACCGCCGCTTCGGTTCAAAAGTAACACTGATGACACGGTCAGTGACGTACAACAGTGGTGTGTCTCAAATTGTTACACACCATGGACTTAACCCCACCCCCAGAACAACTCACAGACCGCCAAGCTAAATACTCATGGAACGACAGCCCAGATAGCAAACTGGTGTATTTCAAACTGACTTCATACACGTTACAACTCGTTGACTCATCTCCCCGTTGCACCTTCTCCTATGGCGGGCAAATCAGTTCTTTTAGGTGTCCTGAATCAGTACACGTCAGTCCAAGATTCATTTTCAGTGAGTGATTCGTGTCTGTGAAATGAACGAATCTTTTCAGTCAGTGACTCGATTCTTTTTTTTCGAACGCATCGGGGCACCAGTCTCCTGGACTGTCAGAGGATTCCTCTTCCTCATTTGATTTTGTTTTTTTACGGTCCCCCTCATAAGCCACTGCCACATGATGATTTTAAAAAAAAATTACATGGCAGACCACAAGGGGGCGTTAGCAGACCACAATTTGGGAAAGGCATACTGAATTCTGGACTTTGTTCTCTCACACTTCTCAGGTCCAACACAGCAACCTACTGCTGTCGGGGTGTGGAGAACTGCTTATGAGGGAGTTTTTCTACACGGTCTCCACCAACAACCGCTGCTTTGACAAGATGGAGGGAAACCCGATGTGTGTCCAAATCCCCTGGGACCGAAACCCAGAGGCACTGGCAAAGTGGGCAGAGGGACAGACGGGCTTCCCCATGATAGATGCGATCATGACCCAGCTGAGGCAGGAAGGGTGGATCCATCACCTGGCGCGTCGCGCCGTGGCCTGCTTCCTCACCAGGGGAGACCTCTGGATCAGCTGGGAGCAAGGAATGAGGGTACGCAGAGAGAGGGAATGATTTCTGTTCCTGTTTGAAAGAGCTTCTTCTGAGGGACGTGTGCTTTGTGCAGGTGTTTGAGGAGCTGCTGTTGGACGCAGACTGGAGTGTGAACGCGGGCAGCTGGATGTGGCTCTCATGCAGTGCCTTCTTCCAGGAGTTTTTCAAAAGCTACTGTCCGGTGGCGTTTGGCCGACGCACTGATCCCAAAGGCGACTACATACGGTGTGTTTTTCTCTGTCGATGACTCTGAACCATTGATATCGTGCGCTACTTATTCTAAAGCTCCTTGAACACTCACTCATGGAGGCAGAACTGCTTCAGGACAGTCTGCAACCATTTATCCAGGATACAGGATGACATACGTAGAAAGACCACATGTTTATCATTATTCCGCTGTACAGATCCTTTTTGTACAGTACGCATTTGTTTCAGATGCAGGAAGTCATGTTGATGGTGAACTTGTGATTTCCTTTAGCACAGCGACAAATTATAAATATGACGTTAAATGTCAAAGTGGATGAAAATGGATCAGCGTCACAAAAGTAATATAATATATAACATAATATCATACAAATACAGTTTGACGTGGTCCAATGTCCCAATGTCAATGTTTTGTTTGTGCGTGCAGGCGATATTTGCCCATATTAAGGGGCTTTCCAGCTAAATACATTTATGATCCATGGAATGCCCCCGAGGAAGTACAGAAGGCAGCTGGCTGTATCATCGGAGTCCATTACCCTAAGCCCATGGTGAACCACGCTGAGGCCAGCCGCGTCAACATAGAGCGGATGAAGCATATTTATCAGCAGCTTACCGGCTACAGAGGACCAGGTGAGGACATGAGTCTGCTTTATATGGACATTTAGTGGGTACTGTTGTCATTGCATGTCACCATCTATTCTGTGACTAGTTTGTTCTTCAAGATGAGGAGCTACCTCACATTACACTTGTAGATTTACATTTCGTGCGTCCTACGTCAGCCTCATGGGGTTGACTCATGACTCTTACTGTGCCACTGGAATGATTAACATCTGCGAAATGTACAGACCACAGTTGGTTTCATGTCAAAGCGCTCATTGTTTGAGTTTTCGCTACTGCACATCTTGAGAACCAGGACAATGAAACGGTCCTTGTATAATCTTGTCATCAAATGTGTGTAAATGATGCTCCGCTCCTTTGGGCGTGTTTCAGGTCTGCTGACAACAGTCGCTGATCATCTCAGGACCAGAGAACACGGGGATGGAGCGGTAAACGCAGACATGGGTCAAGGTGTCGGGGCGCCGTCTGTCGAGCCCTCAGTCCAGACGGGGACATCTCCAACAGGTAGAGACTGGATGGTCGATGTCATCACTGGTTTGTCCCAAAAAAACGACCCTAATTAGTACTTTTAATTACACTTCATTTCTTTTATCCCATTGTTGTCACCACGTTCATTTGAAAGTTACTGTCTTGTAACGTTGCCCTGTGTGTTGTATTGCAGACAGGGGACGTGTGACAAAGAAGCGGCACCAAGAGGAAGATCCGGATGAGATCAGCTCAAAGTCCTGGAAGGCGAGCGAATAGTTTGTGAGGCTCTCTCGTTCAGTCCAGAGCTCCTGGAGCACCTGGAACGTCTTCACGTGCAGTTCCTTCAGCTAACACACAGTAATAACCTTTGATAGAAAGAGGTTTTTTTCTCTCTCTCTCCCAAAATACAATTTAATCTGTTTCATAAAGGTGTTGATCTACTTAAATGGTGCAATCTGTGATGTACAGAGTTTTACGGGGGGGGGGGTTAATAATACGTCATTCCCATTTATAGAAATACAAGTTGATGCAATTGGGTCGACAGATATTGTGTTAGAAACACCTCAGGTTTCCCAGGTTTGACAGAATGGTCAGGTGCACTGTAGATACATTTGGCAGATATATGTAAATGTTTTTTTTTTTTAATTTGTATATTTGGGGTTTCACATCTCCTTTTGTAAGTAGTTATTGTATTACCGAAATTGTAACTGGTATTGGCGCTGCTGCGTGTCCCAGTTGATCATAAATGTATTTTTGTACGACATGATGACCAAATTTAAATTGTTCAAACTGCAATAAAAATCATTGTCATTTTATCCTGTTTTTTTGTCTTTGCTTTTCAATTTTGACATCTTTTTCTATTTATTTTTTCAACGCCCTCAGCTGTGTTGAAGTCCAGCTAGAGTAATTTGCATCTGTTTGATACAAACAGGTTCAAGTAAAGTACAGCTGTTTTTAAAAAAGTAGATTAATACCAGTTTCTACTGAACTATCAAACTGTCCATCGGTGTTTACTCCCATTGTTTCTGGAATTGAAGTGCATGCTGCGTTCATGTTTTTATTAACCACATAATTTAATGATTTCCAGTTTCTTCTGCAAATCGTCACATAAAAAAGAATGATGTAAAAAAAGTCATACGTATATCGTCATAAATATATACGTCATGGAGAATTCTGTTGAAATCTGTTTAAAACGTTTCTCGTTGATGTGCTAAAATACCCAGGCCTTGTAATTTACCACAACTTTGAATGCAACACAGAAATGAACTATTCTCCGTCCGCTCGGTTCTGGCTAAATTACGATGGAACGACGGGGAGTTTATATTTGCCGCAAGATTAAAACTACCGAAAACCATGTGACGAACCACACAGTATGGATGTATTTTTGGTTTAAGCAGAGGACACACCGAATTAACATGTCTGCAATCCAGTAAACCTGAACCAGAATCCTAATAAAGAGAACTCGCTATGCTAGCTTATGTTAGGTAATAGTCTGCGCCCCGGCCGACATTGAACTCCAAACTGTGTCTTGTCTCTGCGCTCACTCCACCCACAAACACCCAGAGGTGCGTGAACACGTGTGTCTGTGGGGTGGGGGGGGGGGGGGGTGGGGGGT
>CAAKHB010002258.1:39918-50091 GCA_901007665.1 Aeoliscus strigatus
GGGGTGGTGGGCGGTGACACCTTCTCCATCTCCCCGGTTCGGCGCTGTGTCCGACTCAACCCGGAGATGGAACAGAACCCGGACAACGATCGCATCAAGCCGGTTCGCCTCATTGCAGCCGTTTGCAGTAACATGGGGATCGGAAAAGACGGGAAGCTGCCCTGGAATTTACCGTAAGAGCACCAACTTGTGGTTTGATAATCAAATACGTAATTTGACTATTACTGGAATGTTGGCATGAGTCACACACACACACACACACACACACACGCCATGTTTGTGTAATCAACAATACAAAGTCTAAAAGTCTGTTTGTGCAGCAGAAGTCAGGGCTAGAAACTGTTTAAAATGTGAAAGAAATGTCTATAAAGGTTAAGGGACTCTACATTCAGTGTATATGTCAATATGTCATTATGAAATAGTGATGTGTTTCAGGAAGAGGATGAGCATGGAAATGTATTGATATAAAAACAATCCTGTAACGTAGGTTTTTGTTATTCTGACTTATATTTTTACTCTCGCAGGTCTGAATTCCAGTACTTTCTCAACACTGTCACGCGGGTGTCGAAACCAGGTGATCACCAGTCATCACTGAGTCTTATGAAGTATTTTCTTGTAAGAAGGAGGGCTGGTAATTCATTGATGCCATTCTTTCAGGTTTATATAACTGGATGAGATAACTTGTTGTATCACCAGTTAGTCCTCTGCTCTGTTTTGTTTTTGTTTTTTTTTTTACAGGAAATGTGAACGTGATGGTGTGGGGGAGACAGTGCTGGTACTCCAACCCAGACACCATGTTCCCACTGGCCAACGTCGTGAACGTGGTGCTGAGTACGACAATGACGTGAGTGCTGTCTCCATCTCTTCTCTGCCGCAGCCACAGATGTTGTATATGTTTTCAAAAATGTCTCCTGCAGTTTAACACAGACATCCATAGTATTAGAGGGACTGGAACTATGTGGTTCAGGTCAGTGGTCAGGTGTATCACAGTATTTTATGTAAGGAAACAGTTGGCGTTCTTGTATCTCTCTTAGACAAATCTAATCTAATCTGTTGGTCACGCTGTCGCTCGTCTCACAGCTCTGTTCCAGACCACGCCCACTTCTTGTGCCGAGACTTTGACAGCGCCGTACGCCTGGCTGCGCAGCACCCGCTGGCAGACGGCGTTGAGACCGTCTGGGTTGTAGGCGGGACGCGCGTGTACGAGGTGAACTGGTCTACGGAGCTCAGCCGTTTGGAAGTGAAACTGATAAAAGTCCATGACTGACAACGCTTCACTTGAGCAAAAATCGTGTTATGTCTTGTTTCTCACTGGAAACATTATGTAACATCAGAACTGGTCAATCGGTGTGATGTTGAGCACGTTTTTCTTTTGAAGGGGTCCCATGTACAAAGCTAGAAATAAAAGAAATGTTACAATTGTGACAGTTTTCACTTTTGATAGTTGTAATTTGAGTGGAACGAATGAATGAATAGATCAACATGGCTGCGAGCTACAGCCATTATGGTCGTGTGCTCCGTCAGCGCTTGTGTTCATTGCGGTGTTGCGTCTGTGTGTGTCCAGGATGCGCTGAGGCACCCCTGGTGTGACTCGGTTTACCTGACAGACATCATGGCTGACTTTGACTGCAACGTCTTCTTTCCCAAGTTTGACAAACAACTTTTCAAGGAACAAGAGAGGTGTGTGTGTGTGTGTGTGTGTGTGTGTATGTTTGCTTTGTTCAGGCTGTTTTCTCAAACATAAATTCATGTTACTGACTCCCTGCTAAGTTAGTCAGAGGAATTGGTTTGGAATTGATGTCCATGATATAAGACAATTTATTGTAATATTTAACAATTTAGTTTATGAACTCAGTTATCTTTTTTGTCGGTCTCCAAATTAGATTTCCTGGTGTACCGAGTGTGATTCAAGAGGAGAACGGTGTCAAGTATAAATTTCAGGTCTACAAGAAAGAAATCAGTGCTGTGCTGTAAGTGACATGAGAAGAATGTCACTCTGTTGACGACCTTTGACATCTCTTCAACCTGGTATCTGTGTCTGTGAGTCGCTCTGATGATGTTTGGAGAACAGACGCTGGCTGCAGTGAAATCGGCGTAAACACAACTCCACCACTTTTTATATTTATAAGGAGCCTTCCAGACCATGTAAAGAGGATGTTTTCAGTGATGCTTGCTGCTTTCTGCTACATCTCCCTGCTACCCAACTCTACCAAGCTTCCTCGTGTTGTTTTTTTTTACATCATGAGGTCAGACTGCAGTGGTGCAGTGTTGTCACTTACACAGAACAAAAAAAAACAAAACCCAAAACATTCTTCCGTTATATTCCAGAAAGCACCTGCGGGACATGTGCCCTATTGTGATGGGCTAATGTTGGTTCAGGTCGAGATGACACAAATGACGTGTTCCGTCATGTCTCCTAGCAACCAGTCCTGTTTTTCCACTCATTTCAAGTCTTTAATGTGGCTTTGTCATTGTGTGTTACTTAACATATTGCTTACACATTTGACTGATGTACGTATGAATAAAATTACTATAACTTCATGTACGTTTTTTGTCGTATTCCCTCAAACCCAAGTTGAGTATGAATTGGTTTTACAGCATCATTATTTTTTTTTATTCATCTGCATTTGATCAGGACTAGGTGATATATTTGAATAAATCATCAATAATCATCAGTTTTTATATTGATCTCTAACTGAAACCACACGTGGCATGTAGGTTGTGAGTGTTGTGTACAGAATGCAAAAAGTAGAAACCATATATATATATATATATTTTAATATTTAAGAGAAATGATTCGGACATACACGCATCAAAGAATTTTAAATTCATCAGTTACATGTACTTGCCCTTTACTGTGGATATTTGGTACAGTAGTCTTAACGTACACACACACACCACCCCGTTTCATAACACTGAATAAAAGTGGCATTTCTGGTGTCAATGTTATATATACTGTATATATATATATATACACATTCAGAATATTTGCAGCAAAAACAAAACAGACTTCATGCAAATACAAACTTTTCTTAACCCTTCGTGGTTGTGCTCAAGTCTATTTTCTGGCCACATACGCATAATGTGTGAACACATTAATGTCGTTTACAGACGTTAATGAAGCACCGAAGAGTTTCTGAAGTGTCCGTAATTATGAATTGTGCCTGTAGTTTCAAAAGGACAGCGTCAAACACATCACATGAACCAGCCACTGCCGGTCAACAACGAGACGATCCACCACAACGCAAGCAGAATAAAATGCGTATCACATACACAGTAACTGTTGGTCGAAGGTTTGGAGCCACTGCTTTGGAGTGTGCACAGAAAAAAGAATCATTCAGGACCATAAGCTCCTGAGGACGTTTTAAATACGGCTGTTGTTTGAAATGCGTTAACCATATTGTGCAACATGACATGATTAAAGAGTGAGAGCGAAACCGGGACAATTTTACTGCCCGATTAGCCGCTTCTTAGTCTATACTGTGCACTCTTTGACAAATAGCTTCCGTGAACTCTGAGCACTTTGAGTTTCCCCCGAGGTCTTTTGTGAGAACCTGGACAACAAAGAAACGAAAGGTCAGATCAGATTTCCTTCATTATAACATGATACGGAAGCGTACGGCAACGGACAAATTTTAAAAATCTGTTTAATTGAGTATTTTTTCTGTTTTTCATGGGAATCTTTTTCCGGTGCCTCAGCCGCACTCCCCGATCCAATATTTTACTTTCTCCTGATCGTCACCATGTAGACTGAATGTGTTTTCGATGCATCATCTTTTATCCATGGAACTGATTCAGGAGAAACATTGCAATTTATTTCAATTGAATGTGAGGTGCTTCCATAATAACAAGGACAAAGTAGAAGTAAAATATACGCCTACAGATGCAGAATGGGCGCCCGACCCATTTTAAAATAGAAAAATGAAAATTACCTTCTTGTCTCGAATGACGTCAAAGCAGGCAGTTTCGATCCTCTTCGCGTGGCCGTGCAGGCCCATGTGCCGCAGCATCATGACCGCACTGAGCAGCAGGGCAGTGGGGTTGGCCATGTCTTTTCCTGCAATGTCTGGGGCAGTTCCATGAACCTGAAGGAGGAAATGAATCCATATCCATTTCTACAAACATCACGTCTTTTTTTCCAAGATAAGAGGTCATGAACGACCTGATCTCAGGCCAAACATTCCACTGTTGAAGAACATACCGACTCAAATATGGCGACACCGTTAGCACCGATGTTCCCACTGGGAGTCACCCCAAGGCCTCCGATGAGTCCAGCACAAAGGTCACTGTCATAGTCAGCAAATAGTACAAACACTTTACAATTACAATCAATATACACAATGCGACGCAGAACCTTTCTGAGCATTTTTGGTCACAGCACATCCACAGGTTTTCATGAAAAATGAATGAAACAAGTTTTTTTTTTTTTTTTTGGTTGATTTATGTTAAATAACCGAAGCCTGTCAGTATTTACAAATTGTTTGCACCTTTTTTTGTCAAACTTGGAGCATCTGCTCGTGATAAACAACTCAAAATGCTTGTGTTTATACTTACTAATCTAAAACATCCTCTTTTACTTACCTCAAGATGTCTCCGTACAGATTTGGCATCACCAGAACATCAAACTGTGTTGGATCTTGCACCATCTGTGAAACGGATCAGATCTTCACCAAAACGACTCCCCTCAAACATGTAATCGGCATGGAAACGCTGATGGGACTTACATTGAGGCACACAGTGTCCAAGTACATCTCAGTGAATTTCACATCCCTGTGCTTTTCAGCTGCTTCTCTGCATTTCCGGAGGAACAGACCATCTGACATGCGCCTGTATGAACACATTTGAACGGACAACATTCACTCATTTTCCGCAAAAATAAGTTGAATTTCGCTTCGAGTTGTTCAGCGGACTTCCACTTACATGATATTGGCCTTATGGACGGCAGTGACGCTGGCCCTTTGATTATTCCGGGCGTATTCAAAAGCATACTCCGCAATGCGCTGGCTCGCCTCTTCTGTGATGAGTTTGATACTCTGTACGACTCCGTCGACAATCTGAAAACACGCATGTCCGGGTAAGATTATGACCTGGTCAAACTTGAACTGAGGTACAACGTGTTGAAGAACCTGTTGAATCCCGTGGTCATTTACCAAAGAAACAAATGAGATCAACAATGTATGATTCCATCCAGCCCCAACTTGCGCTGAGTTTCACTTCCTGTGCCGTTTTCTTCCTGATTTCTGTCTTTCCCTCTGCAGCATCCCACTCGTCTAAATTCTTGTTTTCGAAATGTTGTAAATGGAAGGAAACGATGGATTTACCACATGTTCTATCCCGCTGTATTCTCCCTCGGTGTTCTCCCGGATGGTGACGAGGTTCACGTCCGTATACGGCGTCTTGTAGCCCTCGATGGAGACGCAGGGGCGGACATTGGCGTACAGGTCAAAGGTCTTCCTCAGCAGCAGATTCATTGAGGGATGACCGGCGGCTATCGGTGTCTTCAACGGACCTGTGGATTGGAACGGGATTCAAAGGTACTTGGTTAGTTATTACTAAGCAGGAAGATATTACTATCATAGTGGACTATAATTCATTGGAATGTTGAGCAGTCTTAATCTATTTTTTTGTACCTTTAAGGCCAATTTTGTTCCTGTCCATTGATTCTTTGCAATCTGGAGGAATCATCCACTTGCCACCAGGTCCTTGGATGGCCGTAACATTTCTCTCCTCCCACTGGATAGGAGCCTGATTTAAACAAATTTAACACAAATGACATCAGAATCCCAGATCGCTTGATAAAATGCTCCTTCGAAGATTTTACACAGGAAACAAATCTAGACGTGGGCTTAAAATAAGTCCTAAGTCCTAAGTCTAGAATGAAATTGCATGTGTAATGTAAAAAAGCTCCTCTAGGACTAACTTTAGCTGATTCAAATATCTTCATGACAGCGTTGGAGATCTCTGGACCAATTCCATCACCAGGGATCAAAGTCACAGTTTGCATCTGAAAAATCACATCACAATAATACACACAGTCAGTGACATAGGAATAGGTACGTACTTAAGGTGAGTGAATGATCTAATAAAAGCAATAACATGCATTGTTTCCCAGTAGCCATATTTGGAAGATACTTACACCACGTACAAACGTCCTGGACTGTGGAGCATCTTTCCTCAGAGCTCCAACCACCCGCGGCACCTGACAGTCAAAAGGGTGGTGTTTTTATGTGCACAAATATACAAATTTCTCCAAATATATTACCTGCATCACTTCTGCAGCCACAAACAGCGGTGGCTTGCTTGTGTAAGTAAACAGCAACACAGCTACTTAAAGTAGTAGTGCTTGTACTGGGGAAATTGTTAAATAAAAACACTGTAGAAAACGCTGTACAATTAAATGAAACATTAAAGAGTGAATGTCTGGACACAACAGGGGTGACTTGGGAGCAATCTGCAAGGGACATTCTGGGTGATGAAACTGACATTTATTTTAAGAGCATGTTAGCTGTGCTGACAAGTTCGTTTTGTGATTTCATTAGGATAAGTAACTATGAACTAGTGAGTTAGCCTAGGATACAAGGATGTAGTTTATGGGCGGAGGTTAAAGGCCCATACTGCTTACCTACAATGTCAAATTCAATGCTGCAATGGAAAAGCAAAGCCATCTCAACATACGACGTACACTGAGAGCTTACAGTACATACAGTACTTCATATTAGCAGACGTAAAGACAGACACGGCAAGACCAAATGCCCATTCCAGATTTGTATTACATTACTACAGAGGGGGGTTTCTAGCTAGCTCGTTTCTTCACGTCTTAAATATATAACTATGCTTAACTTACTTCCTGCGCCTTGATTTTATCCTTGCCATTGATCGATAAACCCCACTTTCTTAGTAGGTTAAGAATCTGCAGATGAGGGACATTTCATAGACATTTGTAGCCAAATCTGTCTGACGTGTTCAACTTTAGTAAGTGGCAATCACTGGCTACTACTAATAACGTGCGCTAAAAAAAGAATGAAGAAAATACTGAACGCCGGTTTATAGCTAGCTAGCCTGCTCGCTAAGCTAGCTAGCCAGGCACTGCAGACATGAGTCAGGTTGCTATAGTAACTGCATGAAGTCGCTTATGTTAGCACCTAGCAGGCTAGCTAGATAGTGTCTGCAGTAAGCATGCAGTTTTGTAGTGTAACATCCTAAGTGCCTGAAGTAAGCTCATTGATTAGAGATAAATAAAGCATATCTGAAGCAAATAAATGCTATGTTTATATATTACTCTGGTACATACCGCTGACCTCCACGCATTCCCTGCCATCCCGAGCTAGCCACCAAGGTCGATGCAGCGCTGTCACAAACCGGATTTCCGGTTCAAAACATTTTTTTAAATAAAAAATAACAAATTGGAAATACGTATATTAAGAGTTTATAATACATACTGTTACTATTAAATCTATCTTCTATTATCAATTGTCTATAATTATATTATCTTTTTGTCTGCCGGGAATAAAGCCGACATTCCAGGTCAGTGCATTCCAGCAGGTGGCGCCAAAGACTTCTGCAATCCAACAGTGACCTCTGCTTGTGCATGTATTTAGTACACTGTATACAATCCACTTACATGAGTATCTTCATAAACTCTGTATTTTATAAGTTGGTTGGTACATAAATGCTATGGTATAAAACAAGTAGAAACAGCATAACAATCATTGAATCACATTTTGCATTTGCTTAAATTCACCTTACAAACAAAAGCATACAGCATGGGTAGCTCCCGAAATGATCAAGCAATGCAAAATGGAAAAGCTCTTAGTCACTGAAAAACTATGCAGCATTTTACGAGGCATAGCTGTCAGCGTATATGCAGGCTACAACCATGGCACAATTCACACTGTGCAAAGTAATGACATCTTTGAACCAAACTGAGGGGCGTCAGTGGATAATAAACCGCTTTCACATATCCCCCGATACAATGCATAAAAAAGGAGTTCAACAAATGCCTCATTGAAACAGAGCATGTGTGTCTGGCAATGTTGGGCAAGCATTTGGATATAGCTTAGTAATTTGAAAAACCTACAGTACATTTCACACGACTAGCTTTAAAATCAAAAAGCTGCACACAGATTTAGTCAGAATCAGATGGCATACTGCTTTGGCTGCTTCTTTAGGCTCATAGATCTTTCAGTTTGCGATATTATGTGGGTGGCCCTGCTGTTTAGGAGTCTGCATTCATGAAGGACATCTGCCAAAAAACAAAACAAAGCATTAAACAGGATGACCCGCAGTGCAACTGTAAATACATCTGTCCAGATGAGCTCTTACCATTGAATTGCTTATAGGCTTCTTCGATAATGGCGTTGTTTGATCTTTTTACTTCCCAGTACGTATCTTCCACCCATGGCTTACAATCCGGATGTTCAATAACTTGCCCATTCTTGAATATACCAGCTACACAGTCAAACACAGATGCATCTTATCAGTCCGGGGGGGATGAAATGTCTGTTAAAAATGGAACAATTTGCATTCACTTGTTTGTACCTTTGATGGTGTCGTCGATGTCTTTGCATAGCTGATACAAGTCACTCCCACGACCAACAATGCGCTCACCTGTGATGAAACAAAAACAGAAGAACTTTCTGTTGTTTAAGAGTTACGGTTTAATACTTTAATACTAATACTAATAGAAAGCTACATATCTCACCATCTAGGACCTTGAGGTGGGGAAACATCTCCAGCACTGCGTTCCTGTATGACACGTTCCTGCACACTGAAAAAAAGCAAATATTGAGTTACCGACAACAATTTTTCATACACTTTTTTTTGCTTTCAGTCAATAACAATTACCTGGATTAGAGTAATTGTAGGTGTTGTCTTTCAGACGAATACTTTCTAGCTTTTTCAACGACTGAAGGCAGTGTATGTTCTCAACACTGTCGAAAAACAGAACACATCTACTGAAAGGATTGTACAGGGCAAACTCCAAAAATATAGTAACTAGTATCAGCATGTTATTATTAAGTATATTTATACATACGCTTCATTGTTGTATTCTGTGTGATTAAGAAAAACTTGTATTTTCTGGCTTAATAAATAATGTTGTCAGTTGCAAGATACCTGCTTATGATGTTACCAGCCACGTTTAAATTCTGTAAGCTTTCACAGCTGCTCAGGGGCTCTAGAAATGAAGACATGGATAACGTTTCACATTATATATTCTATATGTGTATTAAGTAACATTATTTATTCATTCATTTACTGATTTGAAATTGGTATACATAGTTATTAGAGTGCATGTTGTCACTGCACATAGTAGAAGTACTTGTTGCTGCAACAAGTGCGGAAGTGCAATTGTGTAGAATAAATGTAAGTACAATGACAAGAATAGGAAATAAACTGTAATGTAAGAAGTATAATTATCACATCAATCAAATACAAACTGTATTTATATATGCATGTCATTAATATGAAAATGGAAATGTTAAACATGATAACTAATATGTAGTATGAACATAATATGACCAGTTAATATTAGAAAACGTAGAGGAACATATGACAGAGATCAGGCAGTCCTGAAATCTCACCTAAATTGGAAATCCTGTTTGCAGACAAATTGAGGACAGACAGAAGCCGAAGAGATGAGAGGGGGGATAAATTTGTGATGTTATTTCCAGAGAGGTCCAGTTTCTCCAGATTCATACACTCTCCTATACATCCGAGATCATGTATTCCTGTGAAACAAACAAGAAATGAATGACAATGATGCATTTAAATGACATACACAGTGGTGGAATAAACTCAATCTTACCCAGTCCTCTGAATTTCAGAAACAGTATGGACTCCAGATCGAATTCTCCCGTGTGAGACTTGAGCAGTGCTGCGTTTATCTTCTCAAAGTCTGCATCTAAAAGCCAACAAGAGATCTCAGCCTGGAGCGCAGCAAATCAACATCCACTTCACTAATGCAACACAGCCACACACTCCTTCTTTGTGAGTCAGAGGTGCACAGAGAGCATGCTGGAAGCGTGTGTCTGCCCTGTTTCTGGAGAAACAAACAGAAGAACTCAGGCAACCTCACACAAAATAGTACATCACATCGGTGCCCGTTGCGGTACACGACTCCTGCCTCACACACACACACACACACACACACACACACACACAAACACACCGAGC
>CAAKHB010002258.1:50111-74871 GCA_901007665.1 Aeoliscus strigatus
ACACACTGGATGTCCTCATTTGTGACAGGATTAACTCTCCAGCATGAATAACAACTGAAAGTTATATTTGGATTAATTTCCCGAGGCAGAATGTGTCTCTACTCTACTGTGTCTACGCATGAATACTGCTGCACAAGAGAAACACTGATTCCTTTCCCCAATAAAAGGAGACGTTTGCGGTTCAACTACGCTGTTATAGTCACATTCGCGAGTGGACTGGATGTGGTTTATTTGTACTAATACCTCTAAAGTAGATGCAGTTTCGTTGGTGATATGCGAGCACACACGGCAAAGCCACGGAGGTTAAAAATGTTTAGCATAGCTGAAGGGAAAAACGTTAGCTGGTTTGGGCTGGTAACGCTACCTGACTGATATCGGCGAGGGTGTTTTCGTCGGGAAGGAGGTGGGTGGGTTATTTAAAGACATTGCTCCTGCTTTGATGATGACACACGCACAATGTCGTGTAGCAGCCGTTAGCTAGCAAGAAGGAAAAAGCCGCTGGTGGTTAGCATAGCAACACGCTATCCGTCATAACTTACCTTGGTCCCTGTCGCGCTTCGAGTCCATCGTGGACCGGGCAACTTGGAAAGCTGCCTGTTGTAAAGGAAAGAAAAAATAAGAAGAGATGGCTTCAGGCAATGAGGTGTCGAAGCAGGGCTGTGACAACTTGTGGAAAATGTGGAATTGGCATCTGTCCTGCGTTGGGTGCAGTCAGGACTCGCTCGCTGAGCTGCTGCGGCATTAGCCGGCAGGTGGACCAGACGGAGCTCCGTCTCTCTGCAGCCCGGCGGCAGCTGCTGCTGGAGCCCGGGGCGGGGGACACGCTGCCGGGGGGGGGGCGCTGGAGCATGGAAACAAGGCTGTGGGCGGGGGAACACACACATCCGCGTTTCTTACTATGTTTCTGCGGTGCAACAGGTCCTAAGTCCACAGTCTACTGGTCTTTATGCCTTGTTTGGTTGTTTGCACGGAAACTACACGGCCGATTGACAGGGTATCTGCTGACACCTGGGCCAAAGAAGAAACTTCTAGATCATGGCACACATGTGTGTGACTTAGTAAAACATGGCGTTTTCTTCCCATAGGCTTTGGGGAAAGAAGTTTAATTTGACGGTGCGTTTTGGTGCAGAACAACGTCTTTAATGGCGAATTAAGACTTTCACCAAGGAATTTGGCTGTAAGGAGAATGAATGGATGAATGAGTGAATGAATGAATGAATGAGCACGGTAAATCGAACCCAGTAAGGACAACTACTTTGTCATAACATTGTTGAAATAATTGATCATTATTAATTCAATTAAAGAACTGGTTGATAAATAGCTGAAAGTAGCCTCATATTAAACACATATTGTAATCTATACTATATACGTGGCCATTATTATTCTTAAGCATCTAAATTGAATGAAGTATTTCATCCATTTCCTCAAATGAATAAAATACTTGCAGTTGTAACAGGTGTTTACACATGTGCCAGCTGAGCATCATCTCTTCACTCTGATTCAAACATCTCCACCACCCAAGGAGTCCTCCATATCCATAGAATTTGATTATTTATCGAGCTCAGATCCTATTGGCTGGTGTTGACTGGGCAGAGGAGAAGCAGATCAGCTTGCAGCCTCATCACACAACCTCCACCGGCTCTGCAGGACTGCACTTTTTATTTTTCCCTGTTTCCTCCAGGACGTGATCCTGCAGACATGGCGAACATCCCGTCCAGAGTCCGGTGAGCTGTCGCCGCATCCCGTGCAGAGACTCCATGTCTTTGCCTGAGAAAAGACTTTGGATGTTCAGTGTTGTCAGCAAGCAACACATGACTTGATCAACATGGGTAACAAGCAAACCATTTTTACTGACGAGCAGCTTGATGCCTACCAGGTAAGGCTGCAAACTACTATTGTTTTTCCTATTTTTCAGTTTTCCTACAAAAATGTCCACTTTGGAACCATCTGTTGTGTATTTCTGTTGAATTAAAGTTGTCTGTCAGGCTTCAACATGTACTACAGTAAGGAGCAGTATTGTATTATCTTTTAAATTTATGATAATATGATAATTTATGATAATGTGCAACACGAACTTCTATTCTTGCTCCTTCATATTCTACCAGCTCACAGTGGAACCATCAGTGTAGACTTGTAGACAAAATACATAAAACATCTCTCATACTGTATATTAATAAGAAATGAACACCACTACGTGCTCCTGGTTCACTCATCCATTCCTTCCAAACAGGAGTATATTTACTACTGAAGAGGTGTCATTCTCACTGAGACGCCATAATCCTGACTGACAGGTTGAACGTAACAGACTGTTTTGAATATATTGTTTTCTCCGCATCTAAAAAAAAAAGAGACGTGAGCACTGGCTGCTCGCAGGAATACTCCAGATTCTTTTGTGAAGAAAAAACAAAAAAAACAAAAAAAACACATCTTCATCTGAACATGTGATTCAGCGTGACTCAATAATTGATGCAAAGCCGGTGTGATATGCTGTGAAACTCTACTCTCAGGAGACAGTTTGGTTCTCAAGAGCCTCTCTGGTTACTCCTGCGAAAAGGCTTCATTAGTTTACCGCCACGAATGACCATTTTATCTTGAATGTAACAGCTGATGAGATGTGACCGTTGTTGACGAGGAATTCGAAGCTCAACTATTTAACTTCAGCTTCTTCAGTGTTCAATATCATCGAGACTAGACAGACCCGATGTATTCGTATGTATTATTACTATGTACATATTATCTACAAGTACTGAAATGTGTTCAGCTTTCATCGTCAGTGGGTCTCGGCCTGAGCTGCACTGTGCTTCTGCTTCTCACGCTCTCAGCTCAGACAGAAGCTGCGGTGTAAATGTCAGTGTAAACGCAGGTGCCTCCATCCGGCCTGTTGTATAAGACACACGTCTCCGTGTAGACGGCCGCATATAGCACCAGATCGCGTTCCCCTCTGCCTCCTCGCTCCTATTGCGAGTGGCAGGTAACAACATAACAGGCGTCATCATTTAGGAGAAACCAGAGACGGGACTTTACAGGAAGGCTTGTTTGCATGCCTTCAGAGGGCCTGCTAATGTCATTTTGAATGACTCACTGATGTGCGCAACGTGCACAGTGCATATACCAGCATCTTAACATGCCGTTTTCTCCCCGTTTTGCAGGATTGCACTTTTTTTACTCGCAAAGAAATCCTGCGGTAAGTAGACTCTTCTGTATTTCACGTCACGTTCTTACATGTGATACAATACGTTATGAGAGATGATCAGTTTTATCCAGATTTTCAGGAAAAGCAGGAACAAATCATTCACACCCACCTCATAATACTAGAAAAGCTGCAGTAATTTAACATATATATGACAATAAACAGCACACCCGTTGCTCAGCTGACCTTTATGTGTCAGATGTACATTACTGAGAGCTCAGTCGTTTATGTTGTGATCATACGGACATAACATCACTTTCTTTCACTTTCACTTTGTTGGTACAAGCCGTGATCCGTGGTGAACAGGAGGAAATACACATATCGCACTGAGACTGAAATGAAAAATAGCCATTTAATGGAGTTCAAACATTGTTGTACAATAAAAAACAGCTTCCATTTGCACCATTTCACAGCTGCATGGAAGGTTAAAACGCATTCACAGCAGAATGTAAATGCAGTAAATACATAGTGTTCCCTCCTGTTCATCATCAGAAGAAAGGTTTTCTATCTCCAGTTTTGCAGTACGATTGTTCCAGGCGTGTGTCACACAGTCCTGTTTAAATGTGTCCACGTTGGGCATCTCTTCAGAACCAAATAATACAACTTTATTTTCTTCTCTAGTTTGCACGGCAGATACCATGAGTTGGCTCCACATCTCGTCCCGATGGACTACACCAAGGAACCTGACTGTAAACTGCCTTTAGCCTTGATCGTCAACATGCCCGAGTTGAAGGTAACAGACAATGTACCAGACATTGTGTCTTGGTTGACGTTATCCTGGGTGGTGCTGGGAGGACACTCATGAGACACTCCCTTCCAAAGAGCCGGATTGATTTGTATCCATCACTGATCTGAGTGCATGGCGCCACATTCTGTTGTTAGGAGCGTTAATGCGTCACAAAACACTCCCTACTGTATTCCCTCCTATTTTTAAGTGTCTCCCGTTTCTATACGACGTCCAGAAATGACATAACACCACAGAGATGGCGTTTCATGCTGCCATAGATCAAATTCATGGGTTTTCTCTCTGTCCGTCTCTCTCTCCTACTCTCTGCCCGATGCTCTCTTTGTTTCACCCCAACTGATCGAGGCAGAAGGCCACCTTACACGTAGCCTTGGATCTCATTCGTTTCTACTTCCCTCCAGCACAGCACACATGACGACCACAGTTTTCTTCATTTTCCACTAAAAGATGAATATAATTCAACATGAAAGTGGCATATTCCTGCAGGCCAGAGTCATTATTATCTCACTTCTTCTACTTGACGTGATATGTGTGTTTTTCACGCTATCATACTTTGGAATATTGTAATTATGACTGAAAATATGACTGAGAAACTGAGCTATAAATATCAGGAACTCCAACATTAACACCGTTTGTATTAACTCATGTGGATGATGTCCTCTGAAGGAAAACCCCTTCCGGAACAGGATAGTTGAGTCTTTCTCAGAGGACGGCATGGGGAATCTCAGCTTCAATGAATTTGTGGATATGTTCTCGGTCCTCAGTGAAATGGCTCCTCGGGAACTAAAAGCCATATATGCCTTCAAAATATACGGTAATTTACAAACTCTCCTCAGTCCCTGACCTCCAAGTCTGTCGTATAGAAATGACCAAAGCTGTGATCGTACGTTGTGACTTCTGTTTCTGTCAGATTTCAATGTGGATAACTACCTTTGCAAAGAGGACCTGGAGAAGACGCTGAACAAGCTGACAAAGGAGGAGTTGACGCCGGAGGAGGTGGAGCTGGTGTGTGATAAAACCATAGAAGAAGCAGATTTGGACGGAGACAACAAGCTCTCCTATGCTGATTTTGAGAATATGATATCGAGGGCGCCGGATTTTTTAAGGTAATTAAATATATTTCACAACACACACACATAGACTGTATAAAGGTAAAACTAATAAAAACAAAAAAAACAAGACTGCAACAGCCAGAATGGCTCAAAGAGTAATTAGCTCACAGCAGCAGTGTGGGATGTGTCCATAGCAACCGTCAGTTGAATTCTGTCAAATGAACGGTTCGTTGGGAGAAGCACACCCGTGACTCCTTCACACGTAGAACCTGTCGTAATTCTGTTTGTCTCTTCTGTTAAGCACGTTCCACATACGGATCTGAGATGGGTGAAGATCAGCGCCGTGCCTGTCAGCTACAATCACTGTCAAAAGACAAGACAACCTGCAGCGGCCCACCCGTCACTGAGTCCCCTCTACAAGCGTGCAAGGACGGCGCCGCGTCCCTCACATCCCCCGGTTATTTGTAGTGGATGAACATTTGTCTTTTTCATTTTCCTAAAACAGACAACAGTCATCTCCAATGATAAAAGGGACCTGGACCGACGTGACAAAATACCCTCCAAAGTCCTCCTCTGTGTTAGTATTAGTATTATATGACCTATGCAATATTTATACGTTTGCTCTTTGCAGTGTGTTTGTGAACATAATGACAATCCCATCTTTATGGTTCTCCAGTTAAACGAAGGGCTCCGTCTTACCGGGATGAATTTGGGTACAGTAGCCTCCATCTTGCCATTACCATGAGATGCAATGTACAGCCATCTTTTGAATACACATTTTTCACGTTTTTATCTTATTTTGAATAAATGTTGTTGTTTTCCCCCGCGTGTGTGCTGAGATAATTACTCTGCGAGATGTAAACATAGTCTGTTGCCACTGATTAAAGGAATTAAAAGAAGCTCCCAGTGTTCGTCAGCCAACAGGGATAGTTCAGTCTTTAACTGCTTCACCTCCCATGAGAAGAGGAATGTGTGCAATAAAGATCAGCATGGTCCTCACTGCGTCATTCGCCTACACAGGAGCTGCGATGATTTGTTTAGCAGAGTGTGGCCATTATGGATTGAGCTGCCTCAGCAAGCAGAAGCCCGATTACATCCTGCACAAACAGCGAATCTACAGCTGGAGGGGCTGAGCTTCAGCTGAGGAACCGCTCCCGAGTCCTGAAGGAGCAAATGTGCATCAGAAGTTAAAGTAAACACACACAATTTCAGGTTGTGCATCTGCTGCAGAGAGACCAATGTGTGGTCTTGTTGCAGAGCGCAGTGACAGCAAAAGAAACAGGACGACTGCTGCTGAGTGTGTGGAAAGAAAAGGGGCATTTCTGAAGAAGAAACGGAGGCACTTCTCAAATAGCAAGATGTAGGAGGAAACGGGCACGAGGAGACCGTACAAGGCTCCGCGCAAACAGCTGGTTGTCAATTTTGAGTTTATTAGTTCATTTCAGCCATCGTTGCACACAATATAGAAACATCCACTGGTTTGTACAATAATACTACATACAACTTAGAACAAAAACCCATTTGATATGAGATTGTAATGACTGGAAAAGGCAGAAGCTGAAATCAGTGTGTGTATGTTGAACGTGGGGATTATTGGTGTATTTCCTGTTGCGTTGCACTTTGTACAGATGTTGTGTGTAATTAAATCTCCTGACAAAGGACAATAAATGCAAAAAAAATAGAATCTAAAAGCTACCCACCCATAGATCAAAGATTGGAACGTTCAGGGTGGACTGACCTTTGCCCATCTGACTGCTCCAGAACCAGAACGAGTGGGAGATGACAAGCAACTGAACATTTGTAACTGAAAAAATTGCCTTAAGGGCGACACGGTGGTGCAGTTGCCTGATAGCAAGGTGTGTGAGGAGTCTGCCTGGGTTCTCTCCAGGTGCTCCGGCTTCATCCAACCTCCAAAAAACATGCAGAGGTTAATCGGTTACTCGAAAGTGTCTCTAAAGTTAGCAGAAGATAACAAAAAATTGCCTTAACAAATATTTCTTCAAAAAAAATCAGCAATGAGTATCATATTCAGAGATGCATCCTCTTGACATGGTCTTTTCTCCTGACGGAGGGCGATGGTTAATGAAAGCAGCCAGTCAGCTCCTCACTCATTTATCTCCTCTTCCGTTTATGAGGGCTGCAGCGGACATCCAGCCTCATTAAGTGCTGATCTCACAGAGGACGTCTGTTGATTATGAGGAGCAGGCAGCTCGTGGCGCCATGTGATACTGAGTCTGCGGAGCAGAGATAAACTGTAGGAAACTCTCACTGGGACGTCGCCTGTGCTGATTCAATGCTTTTAGTTTGCACATTCATCAGATTTCTTTGAAACCCGTTTTACAAAAACCCTTTTGAATTAAATAGTGACAAAGCGTTACCTCCATATATGCTGCTGCTGCTGCTGCTGCTGCTGCTGCTGCTGCTGATGATGATGATGATGATGATGATGATGATGATTTTTAATTGATTTTGGAGTGTGAAACAATACAAGTACAGGACAGGAAACACAAAACAGTACAAGGCTCCACACGTCAGGCACACAGTGAAAACAAAAGACAAAACATCCTCCACCTTTAACGCTCTTCAACATACAGAGTCTGTTTGCGCAGTGGGAAGGCGTTCCAGATATGTGAACAAAAACGGAAGTCTTGACTCATCAGACATCAGAAATAAATCAGGACATTTGTCTGCAATTTCACAGAAAAATCCATGTCTAAGGTCATCGTATAATGGAGAGTTAATCCTAAAACGGAGAAAACTTTGGGTTTCTGATCAACTGAATTCAACATGACCCTTGACCCTTTACAGGACACTTCCATTCCATTCCGTTCAATTTTTTTAGAGAGGAAAATAATTTATAGAGTAAGAGAGAGAGAGAGAGAGAGAGTTATCAAATGTGTTTTAAAGGGTTAAAAGACATTTGGTTTGATTTCTGTCAGTTTACATGAAAATAGAAGTGAAAACTGCAGTTTTCCTCAATTCAGGATGAGCTTGATGATGAGTTGCGTGGAACATACGTGGAGAGTAAACAGACGCTTATGTTACACAACAGTCACTGACATTTCAACACATCTTTGACCCAGTATCCTGTTGTCGACATGTCGAGACCGAGTCTGAGATCGTTATGCAAATAAAAAAGTTCCAGTGACTGAAGCGACGGCAGCAGCAAACATCACATGGACACGTGAGGGAATTTCCCTCCGTCAGTGTGTTTCCCTGAATCGATGTGACCTGATCATGGATCGTTGTTCCAGTGGTGACGGAACGCTGACAGACATGTTTTCATCCTCAACAAGAGTCTGATGGAAAATGTTGGTCATTTATGTCAGTTTACTGGGTATTTGCAAAACGAATCAACAGACGCTGACGCATTTTCTTTCTTCAAACACATGTATTATCACATCCACTCTCATTTGTCGACTTTTACATTGAAAGGGCTTTTGAATGACTTGATGTTACATTTCCCTCAACGTCCACAAAATGTGCCATGTGAAACACAAGATCTTGAAGAAACAGTGTTCTGTTGATTGAGGGTAATTGAGGGTATTTTACTGCAGAAACCGTCACCTGCCCTGCTCTTCATCTACCCACCGTTCATCTGTTGAACAGAAACACCCAGGCTGAATTCTTCACGCCTGTTTACAACCCACAAGAAGAAAGACACTGACTTCCAGCATACTTTGTGTGGCACATCAGCATCACATATGTGAAATGAATGGATAAAAAAAGCACAAAGACAGCGGTGTGGCTGTGCTTGAATGTAGAAGAAGGCGTCACAGCGTGTATCATAGACAGACCTAGTGTCAAAAAGACGACTTCTCTTCCGTAGCGTGATCATTTCTTCTTGAATTCAGGAAAAAGCCATTTCCACTTGTCATTCTGCAGGAGATTCATACATTACATTAGGGGGAAACACTACAAACCACCTGCAGAATATCACTGGAAGAGCGTCACTGACCTTTAACCCCCAGAATGAGCGCTTGTGTTTGGGTCTGATGTCGTCCAGAGACTCGTAAGTTTTGCTGGATTCGCTTGTGACCTCCTGGTCGGGAACCAGCTCGTACGTGTTCTGACGATCCGAGGCGGACTCGAGGACCTCTGCGTACACTGACGTCAGGGATCTGGTCTGGGCGGCGTCCGTGTAGCTGCACGGCCTGCCAGCCAGGTGATAGACAGCGCCACAGCTGAGGTAGTCCAGGCTGGAGCTGCTGACTGGTCTGCTGCTGGCCCGGTTGGTCCCGTCCGTTGACGGGCCGTAGCCGGTGGCCCGTTGGCCCGCTTTGGGGTAACGTCGTGGTGGTTTGATGGGAGAAGAGCTCAGCCTGAAACCCTGCTCTCCGTCACACCTGCGGTCCAGGAACGGGAGAGATCTGCTCTTACAGCCCAGCAGCTCCGAGCGTGGCGGTCCAGACGGAGGACAGCACCTGCTGAGGTGTTGACTTGTGGGCCTGTCTCCAGGGAAAGGATCCTGACCTAGTCTGGACACCTTCCTGGCTGCTTTCTTCCTGAGCTGAGTGTACAGAACTCTGGTCTCCTGGGCTTTGAGGGGGCCACTCTCAAGATGTCTGTCTCTTTTCGGCAATGGTGGTGCTTCCTGTTAGGGCAAAACAAGTCGGGTTGCTTAAATCCGCGTTGAAGAACATGTAAGATGACGTCTTGTGATTCAAACCTGCCTCTAGTGTTCTGTTGCTCTTTGGTGCGGCAGGCTTCTCTTTGGGTTTCACCTGGATTGCATCATACACCTTATCATTCACTGCCTGCAGGTCAATGCACACACAGGACATTTACCCTTCATCCGTGCTATTGACGTCAATGGTGAGGCGTTAAGCGCTGTGGTCTCTCACCTCGAAACAGGACGTCATGAGATATTCTCCAAACGGCTCAATGGGACTCCTCTTGAAGTACTCGATCAGATCAGACACTGTGTTATGTCTGCGACTATCACCAGACACCACAAACTGCCTGGACTCACTTTGGTTTATCACAAAGTGGCGACACCGGTCACGACCTCTGCAGCGAAAGAAGATATACATTAAAGTTGAAAAGTTCTTACTTATGAGGGCCAGTCTGAGGACGTGTATAGAGACCATAAGTCAGCTGAAAACATTCAATGTGTCATTTAATGTACATGTCCACTGAAAAATCAATGACTATTTGATGACAAACACACATATTACATATACTTAATAAACATAAATACATTTTCTTTCCAAATTAAAATACAGAGCCCATTTGTTGTACAAAAGGTTTAACAGTTTACTCACTTGTAGGACAGCACATATCCGATGGTCTTCTCACTGAGACGGATCAGAAAACAGCCGAGGTCCTTTCCTCTGAGTATTTCTTCAGCATCCCTGCGGATGGACCATTGGAAGCTTAGAAAAAACTGTGACTTTTGTTTCAAAGTAGTGTATCCAAACAAGCAGAGATAGCTTTCTGGAAATGTCTATTCATGCGATTCCTCTGTGACGTTTCATTTGCACCATTGGAAAACCCATTTTATGAAGCTCCTCAACTGAATTAACAACAAACTAGCTCATGTAGGCGTTTGCAGAAGACAGGACACGAAGGAAAGAGTAGGTGGGTTAACAAGTGGAGGCTTTGCATGAAAGACATGTTTTTGATCCATCTCTTTAGACCTACAAATAGAAGATTTCTGGAGCCATCAAATCATCTTACACTTTTTATCAGCATGGGATGTCTGCTTGGCTAAAATACTGCAGCAAATCTACATTCATATCTTAATACTCAGTACAACAACAACAACAACAACAATAATACATACATACACACATACATACAAGATCTGGTGACAAGAAGCAGTAAATCTGTTTATATTCGCTGGGGGAAAAAAAGTTTAATTTACTGATTGAATGTCCTTACTAACACTGACACTCCGTATCATACTCACTCTCTGGAGATGAAGCCCAGGAACCAATTTGGAAAAAAGCCATTTTGAACAATGAGTGATAATTGTGTCTCCGTGAACCATTTCAAAGTTAGTTCCCTCAGTTTTCCATCAGTAAGAGATTTTGTTGTTTTCTGCTCCATCTTCTCCTGGTCCAAATGAAGAACCAACATTAGTTTCCCAGCAACTAAGTGCATTTGCACTTTAATACAGTTATTTATGTTTCTGTTAAATTAAATTAAATTAAAATAAATTAAATTAAATTAAATTTCCTAGTAAGATGAAGACATATACATGGTAAATATTTTCTGGTCAGATCTGGAAGCAGTTTGTACCTTCAGGCAAAACAGACAGGTCCCGTGTCTCTGATCATTTGCTCTGTATCTTGAAATGTAGCGGATCTTATCAGATCTGAGTTGTCTGCGGTGATTCCTTTCAGCCCCTTTCAGAATAAGAACAATTAACAAAACAACTGGAAAGCTGAGGTTTTGTTAAAAAAAAAGTTCAGTTGACCTGGAGTACTGTACATACCTTTCTTTGAGATTAGCAGTGAATGGTGTGAACCTGATGTCATTTCAGTAAACATTCAGCGCTCCACTCGGCCTCTGAACAGTCTGTCCCCTGTCACTGAGGGTGTTCTGAAGGAGTGCGTGAAGTTACATGGGCGATATAGACAGATGACATTTGCAGTTACACACAACTTTCCACGAGCTTGAAACACTGGGGTGCTCTGCAGTGATACACCTCGTCTCATTTGCATCACAGACATGGTCTCAGGGCTGCACAGGTTTCCTGAAGAGAAATGGAAAGTAAGCAAGATAGAAAGTGTGGTTTGTGTGCACACAGACTCGCTGCCTGATGTACTACGTCAGTATTTGGTCTTTCATATTAAAGCTGATGAGGTGAGAACACAGAATGGAAATATTTAACCACTGCAGTCATGGAGGGTGTGAACAGAGGCCTAATTTTCAGATTCTCTGATGTTTCAAGCTGGCATTCAAAACAACAGCGTACGACAACTCATTGCCCCCATAGCTGAGATGGTCGTTATGAATCACCACCATCAGCTGCAGCAGGAACTTCCTGTGGGGTAGAGAGAGTGTGTCACACTGAGCGGGCTGTTCAGTGGATTTCAGGACGCCCAAACGTTAACACACTTGATCCCATTACTGTTAAAAGTGTGATTCTGGTCTAGACATGTCAGTTCAGGTCAATTGGTTTGGTTTTTGTAGTGAGTGCAGTACACATATTTTCCTACACAAATTTCCCTCACCAGGGTAATAAAGTAGCAGGGAAGATTGACTAGATGAGTCCTGCGATAAGGCTAATTTATACAGTATTATGTTCCATGAATGACCAAGTATTACTACAGTAGCATGACCTAGAATTCATCATCTCAACTAGTAGCTGACAGTTTTAAACGTCTTTGTGAGTCATTATGTCCCCCCTGCGGGGATGTGAGGAGCTTCTGAGAATCACTGGTTCCATGTCGGCAGTATATAGTGTCTCACTATACCATGAAACACCTCACGTTGGCTTCAGGTTGAACAAGAGAGACGACTGAAGTCATTAGGCAGTTGAGCTCAGGCACCGTGTCTATAAGGAGGATGTGGAGTCACAAAAGGTCACAAGTTAAAAGAAGTAAAAAAAAAAATACAACAGAACCGCAGCACTGCAGCTCACATTACACCTCAAACCTCAGGCGAACGCACGTCCTGGCAAACAATATCCTCTCACAAGAAAGAAGAAGTTCGTGGACATGAACAAATGATCTTTTAAACAGTAAAACTGCAACAGTTGTGCATTTCATTAAAGAAATAGTTTAATTTAGTCTGCAAACAAGTCAATATTTTGCTGTTTCACTTTATTCTATTTTGGCACAGAATATAATATCATTTTACACTTTATAATCTTACCTAAACAAACGTAATATCTAATATCCCTGTGGCCAACACTGTAGAATCTCAGTTACATGCCTAACGTAGTGCTGTTAAATGACCACAAGTCCATTCAGGTCACTAAGCTGCTGTACTACAGTCATCACAGTGAATAATATCAGGTGACTGCAATCATAGATAGAATGTATAAAATCATTAGACTGCTGCTGTGAGGCCTTAGGTTGGGTGTTTTAGACGTTTTTAGGTGAGTAGGCGTGGTGAAAGACGCAGGTATACTGCAATCCGAAAACTCTCTCTGTTTTTCCTAGTTTAAGCCCAAAATTGACAAAATAAACATTGTGCTGTGTTGCCAGAGACTTGAGTTCAACAACGGATATTATGAACTAATCTGACATTTACTAGTAAAATAAACAAAGTCAGTAATAAAAGAAGCATTTTCCTATGCACTATACTAAAACCCTGCACATCTTTTTTTTTGCAATGGGTTACACCTCTTCCATTCTGCTGTCAGCAGGGGCCAAATAGAAGAAATCTCAGGGAAACACAATCTTACGCGCCTACAATTAGGGATTTTGCATATTCAGCCATGTTTTACACACAGAGAATTATTTTATAATCATCAAGTACACACAGTTTATCAAATGGTACATTTTTACTACAGATAAATATATTTAAATTGTAAATTTCTGCACTGTGCGAAAGTAAAGGATTGGCTTTTTTTATCGTGCTAATGTGCACACAACATAACACATGTATGTGTTAAGGCATGGCAGTTTTTGTTCCCGTATTCATTCATTCATTCATTCATTCAGTCGTTCATTCATCGTGATAATGTCTCTCCTACTTATTCACATATGAATATACACGTATGCTTATCTTTTCAATTATAATGTCAAGATAAACAACAAAGGTTGTTCTGAACATGTTGCAGCCACAGCTCATCTCATGTTATTCAGCAGCGCCCCCCAGCGGCACACCTGCCTCACTCCCGCCCGGCCGGAGGGAACTCCACCTCCCATGATGCCCCGCTGCAGACGGCTAGTCATGCGGGTGGAAACAGGAGTGGGCATCCGCTGTGCGAAGAAGAAGAAGAAACTCTGAGCGAAGATGCACGAAGAAGAGGATGGCGGCGACACGAACTCCTGCTCGACTTCCCGGGTCGTTCCCTCCAAGTCGGTGGACTTGTCGGAGCCGGACGGAGCGAAGGAGCAGCCCGCCAGGCTGTGCGGCTACTTGAGCAAACTGTCCGGGAAGGGGCCTCTGAGGGGCTACAAGCCGCGCTGGTTCGTCTACGATCCTCGGAAATGTTATTTGTATTACTTCAAGACCCAGCAGGACGCTTTGCCACTGGGACACATCGAAATATGCGACGCCTATTTTAGCTACGACGTGGAGGGCGAAGAGGGTCAGTTCGAGGTCCGAACGGCGGGAAAGGAGTTTCTCCTCAAGGTAAACTTTTTTTTTTTTTTTTTGGACAGCGAGTATGTGTTGTTTTCGCACGCATACAGTGTACACACATATTTGAAGGAAAAGCCCCATCGTCCAACGTGCCCTTTGACCTCACAGCTGCTGCTTCATCATCACAACAGTAGGCGGTGACGTCATGACAGGTCATCATGTGACCTGAGTCTGGAACTTGCCGTAAAAGTGAATATGAAGACCATAACTTGCTCTAACGGGTGGAACTCTTTTTCTCCACATTGTAGGTTATTTTCTATTATTTTTCTAATTTAAAACTAATACATTTTGTTCAGAATAGTGTATTGAAAGAAAAAATAGCAATTTTGTGTTGAATTCATTGTTCAAGTTCAATAATAAAAGCGTATTAAAATTGTTATGGGTTTAGTATAATTGTGTTCTCTTTATAGTCAAGACTTATCGCCAGACGTATGGTTATATTGTTACTGCTTTTCGCCACTCTTCCTCATATCGTCCAGTCCTAGTTTGGATGGTTAATCCCAGCCTGCTCATTTCCAGGTGGGAACTGAGACTGAAAGTGGCATCTGTGCTCCGTCACATGACAGCTCTTCACCAGAAGCTCTTATTTATACCCTCCGCTGTCACACAGATCCGTCCGTGCTCAGGTGTTCATACATTAGTACTGGTGTTGCCCTCAACCATTCATCTTGTCACTTGCAAGAGTAACCGTGTGTGTGTGTGTGTGTACATGCAGGCACCCAGCAGGCAGGTGATGCATTATTGGCTGCAGCAACTGCAGCAGAAACGCTGGGAGTACAGTAACACACGACGGTCCGGACAGAGAGACAGCTGGAGCTCACCGACGCTGGCCCACCCAAACACTGGACTGGTCGCCAAAGACAACGGTACTTGCACCTTTGGGAGACTCAGCCCAACTGATCAGATATACACTGGAAGCAAGTTGTTACTCCAGTTGTTGTACTTCCTGTTTCTGAGTGGGCGTGGCAAACTAAAGTGTAAAACTCAGAAAATGTACAAATAATCAATAAATAATTGACAGTGATAATGTACAATTATTAATAGTCAGTGATTTGTTTGCTATTTGTGGAAAAAGGGTAAAATTGTTTGAAGCTTCTTGAATATTTTGGTGTTACAGTGATTGTACACGGAATATTATCGGCTTGTGGACAAAACAAGACAAGAGTCGACAGCTGATTGATAAATCCCGTAAATAACAAACAGATAATCAGTGATGACGCTCATCGTTATTTGTAGCTCTAATCTCATTGGGACGCAGCATCACTGCAGTGAACCCTGACTGACACTTGAGCACCAGGACAGAAGAGACCAGATGCAAGATTTGGAAAATTTTAGAAAATGTGAGTTTGGTCGTGTTTTTGAAGATAGTAATAAAGAAAAATAATAAATCCACAGCAGGCGGTTCACCTCTTTTTAAATGTATGAGTTGTACTATCCGAGTAGTACTATCCCTGAAAACTACCTGCTTCCTGATTGTTTTCCAAAGATTGCAGAGCAGCTCAGGGGGCATTCGAATAACTCTTGTTACTTTGTTGCTAAAAGTCGCCATCCTTATGTTCTAATGTGAATTTCAGATGCGTTCGTGTTCGAAAACCGCAGTGACAGCATGGAAAACATCCGGAGCGACTTCGCCATGGAGACAGAGACAGTTGGCGGAGGAACGGTGGGGGTCCAGTCGGCCAGAGGGTCAACCGCTGTGCCCACAAACTCCCTCAACTTCTCCCTCAGAAACTTTGGAACAGAACTCAGGTACGAGCTGTGATTGTCACTGTCGTTTCACAGACACCGAGCTCAGTCCTTTGTTTTCACTTCCTGTTGACTTCATCGTAAACAGGCAGCACTAGTTTGTCAGGTATTTGCCCCAACAGGGTGAGAGAAGGAAATAACGATGGCGGCAGAGGAAACTGTGTCTAAACTTATCTATAGGTCTCTGTCATATGCAGCGGACAACAGTTCCCCTTCTCCTCCTCTCACATGAGTCAGCGCTCGTAAATGCCAAAAATGTGACATGTGGATTGTGCTGCTTTAATAGAGGTCGGTTTGTTCCCCTTCTGCGTGAGCATGTACCTATCTCAGCTTATCTCAACTTTACTCAGTGAGTGAAGTTGAGTCAGGCAGAGATGAAAGCACATAGACCTTATAATTGGGGGAAATAAAACAAAATTGTGACGCTAACGTCAGAGGAGGTGATGGTTCCACAGTGGGGTGAATATGTTTGTACTACATTCTTCAGATAAACTCTTAAGCTTTAGTACAAACCAGAAAACAGAAGAAGCAGAGGATGATACATTTACTTGCTGACTGAAGGAAACTGTAAATCAGGGCGAGGACAAACAACAACAACAACACCAGTATATCTGTTTTTTATGTTGTACATCAAACGGCGTGTTCTGGTCATGCACACACACACACACACACACACACACACACGCGTTAGTCAGTCAGTCAGTCAAAAAGGTATGTTTTTTTTTTTTTTTAAATTCTATCCATTTAAATATATGAATAATATATTATATAGTATATAATGCCTATATATTAATATAGTAATATTTATTTATTCTGAATTAATTTCTTTATTATTTTAGTAATTTATTATTATTTAAGTTGACACTATAGATTATCTCGACCACCACACTTAACATGAAACATGAAAATCGTGCCCTCTGACGCGGTACCAGCTGGTGGGGTTGTAAAATATCCAACACTGTGTACTTTTTGTTCTCGATGCAGCTTTGTGTATCCAAATACGTCTGAGATTAAGGACGAAGGCCGTTTATGTCGCTAACAGAGCGCGTGAGCATCGGGTCTCCCTGCAGTCTGTCCCTCAGCGCAGCAATGACGCACTCACTCACTCTCACTCACTGTTTGTGTTCTCTCAGGAACTCCATGTCTTATCTGCGGCCGGGGAGAGGCGGCGAGAGCAGACGCAGCGTGTTCTACACCGGCGGCAGCAGCAGCAGCGCAGAGGATTGGGAGCTGGTGGACGCTCCCAAAGAATTCAGCGAGCAGAAACAGTCCGACGCACACAGGCGTACGTTGACACTCTCATACTGACCAGTTTGTTTCACATCTGATTTGTGTCCTGTCAGCACAAAAACATCCACACACAACCAACCGGTGACATTGAACATGAAACCCTCCTCTCATGCAGATTCTTTTGGATCGGTGTTTGATTTTGCGCGCCATTCATCGCGTGCGAAGAGGCCTCTGCTGCGAGACATGATGGGCCACGGGAGGTTCGGGCGCACCGTGGACAGCCGCAGTGCCGAGAGCTCCCCGGTGGAGTTCAACGGCAGCAAACCGTTAGAGATGCAGCTTCGCATTCAGAGCCAGCAGGAGGAGCTGGGCCGCATGCAGCAGGAGCAGAGCAAACTCCGGGAGGAGCTGGCCAGTCAGAAGGTACGCGGCTGCTCTCCATTAGCTAGCGGTGTATTGGTTCACGCCGGCTGGTGGGATTGTGATGAACACAGGAAGACGGCAAATGATGAGTCACGGTCCATCAGCAAACGAGGAAACAGCAGACAATAATCACACTTCCCTCGTGTTTGTGAACTGACGGGTCAGGTCAGATAGTATTTACAGACTTCTGCTGAGGAACGTGGAGTGGATCCGACAGGCAGACACACATGAATATACTACATCTCTATGAGAGCACATGGAAGCAAGCATGTCCTATTTTGTCATGTATTACCTTTGTAGAAAATACTGTCTTGTGCTGTGAAACACCTGATCAGTGTAAGCTGTCTGTTTGTAGGGCCAAGGGACTTAGAATGTAGCACCTGATTCCTTTTTTTACATTCATCTTCACCTGTATTTTTTACATTCTTCCCCGGTATACAAACGGATCCTCCTCCCTCACCCAGGAGCTGGTCCGCCTTCTCCAGCAGACGCTCAGAACCTCCCAGTGCGACAGGCAGCTGCCGCGCCGTCCTCCCGCGCCTCCAGATCCGTCGTCAGCCTCGGATCAGACCCTCGTTCCGGTCGAGACCCAGGAGGTGGTGGCCGCCGGCAAGCTGGAGGCTCTGCTCCTGGAACGCGACGGACAAATCCAGTCGCTGTGCGGCCACATGGAGCGCCTCAGTCTGGAGAAGGACAGCCTCCAACAGGAGCTGAAGGGCCTGAAAATCAAGGTGGGGGAGATTAACGACCAGATGGGGATGCTGATGGAGACCATCCAGGCCAAAGACGAGGTCATCATGAAGCTGTCGCAGCAGAGCTCCGAGCAGAGCGGCAGTCCAAATGACTCGCCCCCACCCAAAGAGCAGCAGGAGCTGGACATCCTCAAGGTGCTGGACCACAGAGCTTCCACATCATAGCTGGGAATGTTGATGAGTCCCCCGCCTCACTGAATGAAATCCTTTGGCTTCAGTTCACTTACACACAGTTATCTTAACTGGGATCAACTGATCACAACACATCGTTCTGTCCCTTTCAGGACAGTCTGCAGGGATACAAATCCCAAAACAACTTCCTGAACAAAGAGATCCTGGAGCTCACTGTGTTACGCCGAAATGCTGAGAGTCGAGAGAAAGCGCTGGAAGCAAAGGTAACAATATTGTTTTCAATCAAATAATAAAAATAATAATAATAATACTTAGAGTATCAAAGCTTCTTTTGAAAACCAGAGGATGTCCACCGGTTCCTGGACGCTGAGCACTTGCACCGCACAGCCAAGATGCTGTCATTACGGTAACGATTCACCGGCTTCAGCCAACAGAGCGAATGGGATTACCGTAATGACAGCAACATGGCTGCTGTCAGCTTTCAGGAACCGATGAACGTTTTCTCCTTCTCCGAGCTCCTTCTTCACCGCAGGTGGAGGAACCTCATGCAACTTCTCAGCTTTCATGAACCCTTCAAAGCTTTCTGTTTTCTGAAGTATGACACTCCAAAGTATCATAAGTAAGTTGCAAATGTCTCGCCAGCAAAGGCGTTGGGGTTAAAACGTTAGGAAGCTGGTTTCCTTCACGTCTGCCAAAAGCGTGTTCCACAGCTTTGAACCAGCTTCCTCTCGCACTTTTGCTGAGAACTTGCAGTGCCCCTCAGGGCAAACAGTAGTAAGTACCGATCTGTGTGTGGCGTTTAAGCTCTCAAAGAAACAGGAAGTCTCTCGGCCTTTAGGGGAAGTCCGGCCTCACCTTCGCAGCTGTTGATGAAGATAAGAACTTCAGTGTTTGTCCTTCCCTCTGCTGCAGTACACAGCCCTGGAAGCCAAGATGTGTCAGGTGGAGAGTAAGTACCTGGTGCTGCTTCAGGAGGTCAAGACCCCCGTGTGCTCCTCATCGGAGCTGAACCCCGCGCACGAAGTCATTTCCAGACTGTTGGAGGATGCGCTGCAGGCGGAGAGCCCTGAGCAGCAGGAGCACCCCATCTTCAAACCGAACACCGTGAGGTACGCACAAACGCAGAAAGCCTGCGACCCTGTTCACACTACAGGTGTTTACACACACTGACTGAACCAGTTCACACACAGAAACACAACGAAGTTCATCATCGAAGCTAACCAGCACTCCTTGGTCAGAGGCGCCACGCACAGACATCACTGACGGATGAGGAGAAGGGTTAACAATCACATCACAGATGATGGTGAAAGTGAAAGTGCAGCAGGCAGCTCTGACTGCAGACCAGTGGGGGGGAGGGATAGATGACAAAGGGAAATAAAAGCAAACGTTGCTGGTGCTCAGACCTTCGCTTGTTTTGCTTATTCATGCTGAGACATTTTCCCTACAGAACCGATCCTCCCTGCAGTTTTCAAGAACCAATCACATGGTTATTCACCAAATAGCTGGTGCCTGAACTCTCAGTTGGTTGTTAATGTCAGAACTAGTTTTATTCACACATCACTGCATGTTTACAGCGATACTAGTCAGCTCTGGTGTCTGTACGTCTGCCCTGGACAAACAGAGATCTCGATCCCTCAGTGTCTTAACACGAGCAGCGTCCATTTACCATTACCAGTAAAATAACAACAAATGTATTTATGTAGCCACTCCCAATGAAGTACATGCCCTGCAAAGTGCTTTACATTTGGATTTAAAAAAAAAAGAAGGAAAAAAATCAATATAAATCAATGTTTCAGTGAGTCACCACAAGCCGGAGTCCACACGTTGTCGATGGGAGGTGTGTCGATTGTGTGTCACTTCAACAGAGCGGTGTGCAGGTGTGAACGCACTGATCGACTACAATGGCGGACGCAACCAGCCGGGGGTTCCAAGCAGAATAGAAACCGACTGTTGTTTGTCTGCAACAGTGACATGACTTGACGCGTTCCTCAAGCTCAGGCGTGTCCCCTGAGGCAGATCTCGAAGGTGAAAGCACCCGCTGTTAGATAATACTTCCATGTGTCCTCTCTCATTCCTGCCCCAGTGAGTACGACGTGTTTGGCTTCAAAACGGTTCCAGAAGAGGAGGAAGAAGAGGAGAAGCTGGTGGCGAAGGTGAGAGCCTTGGAGCTGAAGTCCCTGTCCATGACAGAGCAGGAGGTGTCCGTCGGCGTCAAGTGGGAGAACTTCCTGACCAGCACCATGAACAGAGACCTGGTGCGCTCTCCTGAGCTGAAGGCGCTGGTTCGCAGCGGCGTTCCCCACGAGCACCGCTCCCAGGTGTGGCGCTGGTGCGTCTCCGTCCACGTTAAGAAGTTCCGCGACCACTTGGCGCCGGACTATTACGAGACCTTGCTGAACGTGGCCCGGGACAAACCCAACCCGGCCTCCAAGCAGATCGAACTGGACCTGCTGCGCACGTTACCCAACAACAAGCACTACTCCTCTCCCAGCGCACACGGCATCCAGAAGCTCCGGAACGTCCTGATGGCGTTCTCCTGGAGGAATCCAGACATCGGTTACTGCCAGGGACTCAACAGGTATCGTTGGACAGACGTGTTCTCCTCCGACTGGTGTGTCTCCATCTAAGGGTGCGTCATGTCTTCAGGCTGGCGGCCATCGCCCTGCTCTACCTGGATCAAGAAGACGCCTTCTGGAGCCTCATCGCTATCGTGGAGGTTTTCATGCCGAGAGACTATTACACCAAGACTCTGCTCGGCTCGCAGGTGAAGTTCAAAGGTCACGCATGGAGACACCTGCTGCTGCTGCTGCCTCTCTAACCACCGTTTTCATGTTGATGTGACCTGCGATTTCACACAAGTTCACAAGAAGATAAGATAAGATAAGATAAACCTTTATTAGTCTCACAGTGGAGAAATTTGATGGTTTACAGCAGCAACAGCAGACAAATAGTCAGATACAAAATTTAAAAAGAAGAATTAAAAGTTAAAGTAAAAAAATTTTGAAATCGACCACAGTACAGGATACTATATACTATATACATTATACATTCATGCATACATCCATCTGCTACCTATGTAAAAAAAAAACCAACTGCACACATAAGTTCACACAAGTTTACATGAAACGTCTACACACATCTTAGCTTAGCTTAGCTTAGCGTAGCTGAAGTGATTAGCCTAGAGATGTAGACGCACCCTAGTGGTTGCAAATGTAACTTGCAGCCAGGATACGGAGTCGGTGGGCGGGCTGAACGTAACGTCGACGGTTGCGACTATTCTCAGCTACATGGTAACAAAGATGTCTGCTGCTGGTGACCAGCCATCTTTGAATCACCTTTGAGCGTTTTGGAGTTGAGCGTTTCCTCAGCACACCATACGTGGAACACCCGAACACCCCATGTCGCTCCGACTACGTCACCTTCCTCATCATCATTCAGTAATCATTATTACATGCAGAGGGAATTTGAAAGTCGGCGGTTTATCCCTCCCGAGTCGTTGCCCAACATCTGGCTGTGGGTTGAGTTGTCCCGCGCTGTAAAAACTGATGGTGGCGTCTGTGCAGGTGGACCAGCGCGTGTTCAAGGACCTGATGAGCGAGAAGCTTCCCCGACTACACGCTCACTTGGAGCAGCACAAGGTGGACTTCTCCCTCATCACCTTCAACTGGTTCCTGGTGGTGTTTGTGGACAGCGTGGTGAGCGACATCCTTTTCAAGATCTGGGATGCCTTTCTGTACGAAGGCCCCAAGGTAAGGGAGCGACCCGGGAGAAGATCACGTCACTGTTACAAGTCTCACCGCTTCCACTCCTCCTCCTCAGATCATGTTCCGATTCGCTCTCGCTCTCTTCAAGTACAAAGAGGACGAGTTCTTAAAGTTGCAGGATTCCACAGCGATCTTCAAATATCTCAGATGCTTCACGCGCACCATCCTCGACTCGAGGTAAAGTTGGGTGGGAGTTGGGTTATCAACAACAACTGGTATAGTGGCGTTACTGGAACAGTGGAACGTAAACGTAGCTGGTACAGAATATGAACACAGTCTTTTATTTATTCTGGCAAAAAATCTTCCAGAAAGACTTCAAACTCTATTTGTGGTTACATTAGTCTTCTATCGTTTTTTATCATGTTTTATAGTTGTCAGCTTGTCAGCAATGTGAACAAGGTGAAGTCAGACGATCCAGGATCCATTTTTTTTCTGAACTTAGACTGAGACTACCAACGAGGGTTGGTTAGGGTTACTGTCATCTCTGATGCCTCAGTTGCTCTATGAGAGAGAGTCCCATAATTTATTGTGCACGCTCACTGATGCCAAATAGTGAGCAATCCTTATCGAACGGAGGAACGTTCCATTCTCATCTTCTTAGTGTGACCCAGGCTTCTCTGCAGGCGCCTGAGTCATGTGACGGCTGCGTCTAGCGGTTCTCACAGCGCACAATACGAGATATTGGCACAAAGAGTAGTAAACGGAGGTTCAGCGTGAGCCTTTCCACCGAAAAATACTTTTCACCCCTTTTTTTCCCAGGAAGCTGATGAACATCGCTTTCGTGGACATGAACCCGTTCCCCATGAGGCAAATCCAGAACCGGCGCTCCTTCCACCTGGAGAAGGTGCGTCTGGAGCTGACGGAGCTGGAGGCCATCCGGCAGACGTTCCTCAGGGAGAGAGAGACCTCTCAAGACGGCCGTGCCTTCGTCAGTGACGATGAGGAGGACAACTGAGCCGGAGCGGCTGGAGCATGAAGACAAAGAGACGACCTCAGCTGAAGTCTGTCTCTGCATCAGAGCCGGAACCTTCTACACACTCTGAGCGAGACCTTCCAGTGCAGATGTGCTTCCTGTCAGTATTCCTCACGGCGCGTTCGCTCTCTGCTTGTGTTTAAAGTGATGACCAGAAAACACACGTATTCTTTGTCCGAATCAGTATTTGAACGCACGCTGTCGTCCTCTATGCTTGGCAACTTTTGAAAAATTGATTGTATTTTTTTTTTTACAATACTCTTTTTCCACCTTTCACTGTGACAGATGATTTTATACTTAAATGTCCTTTAACGTCTTAATTTTTTTTTCAATTTCGTTTTGCACCACAATTTTCTTAAAATATTTTTTTTTGTTTTTAAAAAAACAAAAGAAAAAAATCTAGTTATTTTCAAATGCTGTAACAGCTCCTAAATGTTTTGTTGTTGTCGTTCTGTTGCTGGACCTCATGCCGGGGTGTGTTTACATACAGCAGTCTCCAGGTGGCAGCATCAGATTCACTGCAGATCACAGGTCGTTCTGCTCTGGAAGAGGATGGTAATGTCTAATGTGTTTAGGGAATCTGAGGGAAATATTCCTCCTCCACAACCGTACCCAGTGCTCATATTCAGCATTGTGTCCATCAACAGACGGAACTCTCTCTCGGCCCCTTTAGCCCGATGTGTTCTTTACAGTCTGGTGAAACATCATGGTCTTGTACGTCAATTGCTGTTTACAAACAATAATCCGACCATTGAAATGAAAATTGAAAATGAAAAAAAAGGCCTTTCAGAGAAGCAGAGACAGAGAGCGGGTCTCTCTAGAAGTCAAATGGTTTCTGTTCCAAAAATAGCTTGCTTTCCTTTTTCAGTCTATTTCTTGTTGAATAAGCTACATATCTTATTTCCTATGCATACTTTTCCCTTCATGTTTTCCTGGCAGTATATTGCACAAATATATTGACTTCAGAAGGTTATAGGGCACTTCACATTTTGATATGTAAATCTGTCCATGAATCATAATTGGGTGAAATCAGCTGTTTGCTGACGTCATGGTACATGAAAGTATGTTTGTGTAATGCAAGTACAAGACAGTTTTGATTAAAAAAGTAAAAAAAAAAAGGTGAACGTGTGGTGGCTGCAGTGAAGTTCAGTACAAACTGTGCACGTCAGTCATCTTTGACAGCCCCGTTTCACAAAGCAGCCGTCAGGGGGGAGGGGACCTCGGCAACCACAAAAAGCCTGATGCTGCTGAGTCGCTGACAGAAAACAACAGAGACGTGAAGGAGGGGTGTTTCCACTGAGCCATGAGGAGAGCCCACCGGCTGTAGGAGACCACTGATCAGCACCACCGGAGACAGAAAACTGTAAGTTGGACTCAGTCCACACTTTTTAACTGTAATCCTTTTTATTTAGTTATTTATGCCACTTCATTGTTGTCCTTGCTGCTGAAATGCTAGAGTTTCTATCTAACTCTATTCGACAATGAAAAT
>CAAKHB010002258.1:74891-90936 GCA_901007665.1 Aeoliscus strigatus
CTTGCACAAGTTTATTTGCAAAGCGATGTCCTGACCTAATTTCTGACCCAATTCTCTTTTGTTTGTAATCCTGGTGCAAACAAAAGAGAAGTGGGCTCAGTACTGATGAAACACACACACACACACACACACACACACACACACACTTTCTATTTCACGTTGTTCACTTCTGCTCAACGGCGAAGGAGGAGGAGGCAGGTGGGACTCCCGTGGGTGGAATGTTTCACATGCGAGCTGGGACATGTAGAAAACATATTTATCACCTCAGTCAGAAACCAGCTCTCTGAATCCACAGGGTCGGACGGACGGACAGACGGACGAGCGGAGAGCGCAGAGAACCCACCTCGATGAGGACGCCTGGCATGGCGGCATTCAAGCAACAGACTGTGGAGGATTTCTACGAAATCGGAGAGGAACTAGGGAGGTGAGCGTTTCCATCTAAGTCCATTTGAGATCTCACTTCCTGACACACTGGTGGATGTGTGCAAACACTTGTCATTGATGCCAGATGGTTTCAACCAGAGCTGTGAAGCAGTAAGAAGGGACATCAGCGCCGGTTTCACCTGTGGAAACTCTCGTTTGAACATTGACAAAAACTCTCCTGACCCTTCTTCATTCGTTATTTCAATCATTATCTGTTGCCCCGGTGTCCTGGTGTGGTCGTTTATCATTCTTTGAACCAAATGGTCCAGTGGGCTAGAGGACCACTCACATCCTCGTCGTTTCCATGCTCCCTCACGTTGGACAAAGTGGTGCAGAAATAGCTCGGTACCGACAGCGACGGCAGTGCTGAGTAGTCAGGCCTCGATCTTGTCCACGATATAACGCTCCTTGTATCCACGGAGATGCTATTTTGGGTTTGTTTGGGTTTTGTTGGAATTGCAGATAAAACGAATTCACCATCGGGTACAAATACAGAAACCTGAACCTTGACACTTAACAGCCGCGTTCACAGGTAGAAGGTTCAGAGAACGGAATGGACAGAGGACATCAGGTGTGTCCCCGTTGGGGAATGGATGACAGGAAGTTGGCAGAGAGCAGGAGCGGGGGCCGGAGGAAGGACAGTGAGAGCAGGTACAGCTGACGCTAACAGACCGATGGGGTGTGAACAGAAATACACACTCTTGTCCGTCCACGCTTCTCCTCCTGTGACACACCCTGACGGGACGGAGCGACTTCCAAACACTGTCTGGACGTCTCGTCCTCGTCCGTCCTTCATGAAGACGATCGTGACCCCAAAAGGCAACACGCTGAAAAAAAAACTAGATCTCACACCTCCGCCAATCAGCTGGTTTCCTCCCGATATTATCGCCTTCACCCAACGGCCACAGCGGAGAGGCTGTAACTCACTGTTGTCAGGGGCGACGGGGGCGGGGGGGGGGCTCAGCGTCTGATGGATGATGGCGGCTGATGATGACGTCCAGGAGGAAGGCCTGAGCCCTTCGCTGCCGCCGGCCGTTCCAGTCCAGACAGCGCGGCGGGCTCCCTCCACGTCTTTACGCACTCGTGCTTGTTACGCAAGCGTGAGGTCGTGGTGAACTTCACTTGTCAACAGCAGATTCTTTCCTGTTCATGTTTGGTCGTTTTCTAACTTTACTACTTCTTTTACAAGATGCCGTGCCATTACGGGCAGGAGCGTTTGTGGGTCATCATCAGGGCCGCGACTAAGATCCGTCAATAATTCACATTTCATTCCGTATTCAGTATTATGAATATTCAATATTCCAATGATTGTATTGGGGAAATAAAAAGGAAAAACAATCTCACATTTTATCCTCTTAAATGTGGATATTTTCCGGTTTGTTTGTTCCTATAAGGACAATAAACGTATCAGGTTGAGTTTGTACCAATCAATCAATTAACTGCGTGCTTGTGCGTGTATGTTTTTGCTATTGACACCCCTCCCCGACACACACACACACACACACACACACACACCCTCCTCCGCTCGCCCTGCTTTACTCGAACCTGTCCAAGGTGTCCCTGACCAAGAACCGTGAGCCCAAAGCTGCATCATCAGTGTGTGAATGTGAGCGTGAACGAGTGCTCACTTAAACCGAGTCACTTCGTTCATGAACACCTTTATTTACTCACTCACGTTAAAAACAAGAAAACGGCCTCATCCATGTCGCGTTTCGCGGCGTGAGGTTATTCACACCTGACGCGGGAAGTGATTCGTAAAAACAGGCCGTGGACGTGTGGAAGGACGCGTTGAAGTGGGCAGACAGGTGCCGCCGCCCGTCGTCCCAGTAAAAAGCGCTAGAATTTCACCAAAGGGATTTCCATGATCACATGACCTGCGGTGTGCACCGGAGACGTCGGTGGGGCGCGGAGCAGGACGGGTGTCGTCGGCTCAGAGGAACAGACGCTCCTGCTGAGTGAAAAATGTGTTTGTTCAGTGCAGCCTGACGAAGGGAACTCCATGTTGACCCGACAGACATTCCCGGAGTTCCCTCCTGACAGAGGTCATCCTGTCAGCAGTCCCTCCCTCCCTCCTTCCCTCCCTCCTCCTCCTCCTCCTCCACTGAGGCTTTTCTGCAACTCCACTGCTTCAAAAACCAGTGGGAGTATAATTATCCTGCACATATGTAGTTGATAAGTGTCAGCGATTTGTGCAGTTCTACTCCGAACTAGAAGAGCTCTCAGAGAGCGCAGACCTCCACCAGCAGCTCATTTCCACACATTATTTTTTTTTCGATACTTTGATTTACACCAAATATGAATCTACCGAACCTTCTTTTATCTACGTCAGCAGATTCCTGGACCAAGAAAACCTGACACCCCCTGACCATCTTTAGTTCAATAGTTATTAATTATGTTTCTCTAATGTTGGTTTTCGTCTGGATGTAGCTCCAGAACTATTGAAGATCCAACAGATCTGTTCACGCTGACTCAGCAGACTCTCAGCCACAGTCTGGTGTTAGTTCATGTCTTTAATTTCATTCGTTGTCGCACAGTGCCCGAAAATCCACAAGCACCATGATATTTCCTGTTGTTGATCATAGTATCCAGAGTTTAGTCAGGATCCAGATCAAACTTTGATATATCAGAGAACCTACGGCCAATGGATCCTGGATTATTGTTCCAACAATGAAAACGAGGAAGAATCCTTCAACAGATTCCTGCATCCACATGGTTCAGCATTTCCTAAAACGTCATCAAAATCCGTTCATGACCCTTTGAGTTACTTTGCTGACAGACAGACAAACACTGACACAAACAAAAGCCTCCTTGGCGGAGGTAACGGTGTCCGTGGAGGTTCCTGCAGGCCGCGGTAGCCTCCCGGGTTCAAATCGTAGTCGACCGGACTTGCTGGTTGTCTTGACGACGTTCATCAGAGAAGCTTAGAGAGTTCGTAGAGGTTCTCCAGAGCTGCTCGCCTCACCATCCCCCACGTCTGACTCACTGACGGCGCGGGACAGGGTTCGGTCCGCTCTGAACTCCGTGACGCTGTCCCAGAGGTTGCTCGGTTGTGAAATGTGTTTAAACTTTGGGCCGGCGCCACTTGTCCAAGCATTCCTCCGACCTTGACTGCGGATAACGACCTTCAGCTGTTGGAAGTGGAAACTGTGTGGAGAGACGGTTCTCTCAGCCCCAGCGGACGGCTTAAAGCTAAGACGGCCGGCACGCCCGGCCCGTTGCGGCATGCCGCTCCCGGCATCGCTGCTCCGGCCGCTGTTACTCTACACTCCACAGTGACACTGGAGCAAAGCCCTCGCTCCGACATCTGTGGTCTGCAGCTTCTCACATTGGGGCTGCAACCGCCAACACGAGGGATTATTCCGTTGAGTCTCCCCCAACAGGCAAACCGAGGCCAGAGTTGCACGTGACGGCGCCGCCCCTCGGGGGGGGCTCTGAGGAATCCACTGAGTGACTTACCCTCGTCCGCCGTTCGCACGTTATCGTCCTCATTTTCGACCAGGGTCTCAGGGGTGGACGTGTCCTGTGAATAGAACGCCGTTCAGATTCCACGCCGGCTCCTCCCGTCGCCCTGTTTTTGTTTCCCCCTCTTTGAAGACCGTCGTTATGATGTGTCCACCCGGTCGTCCTCTTCCCTCTGCTGGGACACGAGTTCCACGTAATCCGAGCTGGTGTTTTAGTTTTTTTTTGTCTGTTATGAAGTAAAACTGTCTTAATGGTGACGACCTGAGACTTGAAGTCGGTGAAAGGTCAGTGACCTTTCTTTTCTTTTCTTTTTTTTGAAGCATTGAACTCAATCTTCTTTCTTCTCATTATGAAACCAAAAACAGTCAGAAATGTTATTTAAGTTCATGCTTGTGTTTTTTCTTTTTCCTCCGATACACTTCAGGCCGTTGAGAACCAGTTGCTCTGTATTTTCACTGATTTATTATCAGTTGATGTGTGACCCCGGGGTGGCACCGTGTGCGGTGGGTTCAGTTCCTGGGGAGATTTTTGGCTGGCGTTTGCATGCTTTCCCCGTGTCTGTGTGGGTTTTCTCCAGGTACTCCGGCCTCCTCCCACCGGCTCCAGTAGAACGGCGACCCGTAACCGGAGCAAGCAAGAGATGATGCATGAATTATTGATTGTTCTAGTCATGCAAAATCACAAAACATAAGACATGAGCGTAAACGGAGACCCTGACTACGTTTACATGCTGTCAAAACCCAGGTTTTGGTCAATATCCTGGTCCCTGAAACAATCGGAATAACCCGTTAACATGTGTGAGCAAACGGCCCTGTTCCTGTTTCCATGGTAATCGTAATCAATTGGGATATCTCGCTCAAACCAGCCATGCACGGTGAACGTTCCCAGCAAAAAAAAAAAAAAAGCTGCTTCGCACAACTTTCCCTTCTATCTGTCTACAAACGCCATCATGTTCATGTCTTTCATCATATTTGTGACATGTTGAGTCTCCTCCTCTCTCCAAACGTGTGACGTGTGGTCTTGTTCCGGGTCAGGAGGAGTAACCCAGGGGTCATATTCGGGTTTTTAAAACGTAGTGACTGACAAAGCGAGTGGAAGATGATGCTCAGCGGAGCTGTTCGGCTGTTGAAGTTTCAGGTTAGAGTCAGGACAGGACACGTCTGCGCACGAGGCTCAAACGTCCCACGCTGACGCAGCGAAGGAAAGATTACAGAGTCGGGTGTTTGCCTGAAACCACAAAGAGCTGCTGTGAACACGTACACCTAATCCGGTATTAGAGCTTTGAGACCACAAGTACCAACCGTTCTAAGAGCACGGTGTGTGTGTTTGTTGATGTTGTTGTTTTGTTTTTGTTTTCATCCAGCACTTGTCCTTTCCACTCATCCTCCGTTGTCATTGATGTTCTCCTCCGCCGTAGCGAGGTGGCAGGAGGAGGAGAAGAACACGTTCGCTGCAACTCATCCGTGGGTCCCACTGTATTATTTTATCCGCCATCCTGCCCGGTGATGTTGTGCGTGCACGTTGGACCTTCTTCAAGGTTTTGTCACACAAAGGATCGGCGGCCTGCAGCCGACCGCAACGGGAAGTGGCGACATGTCGAGTCACGTCTGACATCCCGAGTCCTTCTCATGAAACAAACATGTCCGACTCTGATGCGTGTCAGAGGGCAAGTGGCTGAAGACGTGTTCATCTCATGAGCTGCAGGGAAACAATGATCCACTGAGAGACGGCCACTGAGCCACACCTCTGTTGTGAAATATTCAGCGTTTCTGGGATGTTTTCTGACGATGGACAGAAATGTGGGACGTAGGTTTGACCGGGGCGGAGGACAGCGGCTCTGGTGGCTGGTCTGATTGTTCTCAGTCAGGCCGGGAAACAGGAAGTGAGTTGTACGACAATATATTAGCCATTTTTGACACCCGACTTCCTCCCTGGTGTTTGCGTTCCCCCGTAGCTCCATCCTGTTGACAGCTGATATGAATTTCATTAAGACACGTGACACTGCTGCTTCTCCCGTGTCCGCAGCGGGCAGTTTGCCGTGGTCAAGCGCTGCGTGGAGAAGAGCACCGGCCTGGAATACGCAGCCAAGTTCATCAAGAAGCGCCAGAGTCGGGCCAGCAGACGGGGTGTGAGACGGGAGGAGATCGAGAGGGAAGTGGACATCCTGCAGCAGCTGCAGCACCCCAACGTCGTCGCGCTGCACGACGTGTACGAGAACCGCACGGACGTGGTGCTCATCCTGGAGCTGTGAGTCACCCGACAGTTAACGGCCCCGACGTCAAGAGGAGACGCTCGTTGACGCAGTCAGACATCAGTTATCAGACAGAGTCAACATTGTAAATCTGATTCTAAACCGGAGCCTAAACGGTGCTACGATCAAACCAGTTCCCCCTTTTCTGAACACTAGATCTGTCAGCACTTCAAACGAGCAGCATTCCTCCAGCAACACATGATTCATCTTTGGCACCCCCCCCCCACACACACACACACACTGTAAAACGATTCGGTTGCATCAGAGAGAGAGAGAGAGAGAGAGAGAGAGAGAGAGGGGGAAAAAGAAGAAGCAACAATCCGACCTGCCACTTTAAATGTGTGTTTGTGTCAGTCGTTCTGACGACGTCTGCCAAGGTCACGTGTGTCAGAGTGAAGCGAGTTTCTCTCCCAGAGTCAATAATGCTTGTTTTGAAAAGAGGCCCCGTCCGGGTCGGACATTTTCCTGGGAACGTGAGCGTTCCAATTAGAGGTAATTGAAAGCTCAGTGTAATCACAGCGGGAATGAACTGACTGACAGCTGCAGGGTGTCACCGGTGGTGTGTTCTTTATATTCCTGTCAGAGATCACCATGGTGACGGGCTGACAGCTGCGTAATGACACTTTACATTAGCAACGTCTCAAGGATTGTAGAATGAAACCGCACAGAGCTGAAATGACGCAGGAGAGGGTCGAGACACAACTGTCGCCAGAAACAAACGTATCTAAGGCGTCCTGGGCCGACACATCCACATCCTGAGAGCACGGTCAGATAACGTCTGAGAGCCCTGGCTGTCTGTTATCTGAGCCCACAGGATGTCACTCAGTGTGTGTGTGTGTCTGTGTGTGTGTGTGTGTGTTACAGAGTTTCTGGGGGAGAGCTGTTCGACTTCCTGGCTCAGAAGGAATCTCTCAGTGAAGAGGAGGCCACTCAGTTTATCAAACAGATCCTCGATGGAGTCCAGTACCTCCACTCCAAGAGGATCACACATTTCGATCTGAAGGTGCGACGTGCATTCTTCTCGCCCCCTCCCCAGTCAAACGTCCTTCCTGTTTTCTGTGCTTTTGCGTTCCAGACTGTCGGATACAGACAGCATACGGTTATCTCGTCAGTCGCCGAGCAGAGTGGGCGGGCGACGCTCTTTGTAGTCGCTGTCCTTTGCTGCGCAGGCGCCGGTTCGATTCAGGGGGGGTTGACCTTCAGCCCACAATGACAGTTGTGTGCGTTAATTGGTGCATTTCTGCACTAATTAACTGTCTTTCCTGTCAGTATAGATAATATTTATACATATATTAATAATTGTATAATATACATATATCACATACAATAATCATAATAATTATCTATCTAGTAATATCCAGAATATCTATCTAGTATAAAAGTGACACAACTTGTGACTTAAACAGCGTTAACGAAGGAAGGTCTGTCAGTACTGTAGTAGTACATTACGTTATTACTATGACTTTAACCACTGCGATGTTTTCCTTTAACGCTGGCACCAAAGGCTCCAACCACCAGGTAACTTGTCTCATTACACTACGCTGAGGGGGGGTTTCATTTCTATGTGCCCCGTGTTCGCCTGCCGCCAGCAGCCGTCCCAAAAACGTCTGAAGGTTGTCCCCAAATAATCGCACCGCAGCACAAATACATGAGCCTAAACCAAAGCGGCGTGTTTATATTGTGTATGTTGGAGCGGTTCAACGTGATGCTGAGGTTCCCAGCAACGTAACATAAGTATTTGTAAGACAACAGATGACTGACACGATGTAAAACACTTGATATTTCACAATACCCCGCTAATATGAGCACGATATTTTATCATGTTGGTGGTACAATCATTTCAAACTCACGCTAAATGAAGTACTTCAGTAAATGTATTTATGCCTCGTAAAAGACCTTTCACAACCCGTCTGAGTTACGTCCAGTACCCAGTAGGGGGCAGACTTTGGGAGTCACTGTCTATGGGAATATCAAAAAAATGAAGCTTTTTATTTACACTTGAATTGTGGACATATTGTTTTTTTTTCCGGTAACATCCATTCATAAGAATAAATGATGGTGATACTTCCCCAAATGTGGGCTGCTGGCCTCAGTAGAGGTCGGTTGTGTGTCACTCGGTCTTGAAATCTGTTGACTAATGTTTCTGTTTGTCTTTTTTTTTTTTTTCTTTGCACTTTAGCCTGAAAACATAATGCTGCTGGACCGGAATGTTCCTCTCCCGCGCATCAAACTCATCGACTTTGGACTGGCACACAAAATAGAGGCCGGGGCAGACTTCAAAAACATTTTTGGGACCCCCGAATTTGTCGGTAAGTGACTTTGAAGCTGTTAGTGAGAAATAATTTTGCACTTGGTACAGTATGAGGAGGTTTGGTGTCTGCCCTGGTGCTCTTTGTGATGCAGGAGTTTCTATTTTCAGCTCCAGAGATAGTCAACTATGAGCCTCTGGGATTGGAGGCGGACATGTGGTAAGTGTCTTCAATTACCTCTGACCCCCCCCCCCCGGCTGCAGAGAATAACTGTGGATTAACCTTGCGCTGCTTTTCACAGGAGCATCGGAGTCATCACATACATACTGTAAGTTGGAGCCGTTAGTGATTATGAAGCAGCACGTTCATGTTCCTGACGGGATCATGGACGAGAGGTGTTTGCGCTGTTGTTTCAGTTTGAGCGGCGCGTCACCTTTCCTGGGCGACACGAAGCAGGAAACGCTGGGGAACATCTCAGCCATGAACTACGACTTTGACGAAGAGCTCTTCAGCAACACGAGCGAACTGGCCAAGAGCTTCATCAGACAGCTGCTGGAGAAGGACACCAGGTAAAAAAAAAAAAAAAGAAAACAAACAGGAGGAGGGAGAACGAACGGAACAAACAAAGCTCCAGGTTCTAAAATAAACCAGACACACGGGCAAGCTCTCAAGTTGGGGGGCAGAGAAGTAGCGCCACAAAACAGTGGCAGCAAAACCAGTGAGTAATTACTATTAGGACAGTAAATGGTGATTGTCCTTATCACAAAGTGTCTAAAAGTCCCAACAGTGCGAGCTGAGTGCTGGAGGGTTCACAGTAATACATCTTAAGCGTATTAAATGTGATCCAAATACGAGGGCAGCCAGCCCACAAAAACCCAGAGCAAATGATTTGGGCCCATTTTGCTTCTGCTGACAAAATGTGATCCCCCAGAATGAAATGAACAAAATCAATGTTGTTCATTCCCCAAAGCCAATACTTGCTTTTGTACATGTGAACATGTGTTTCCATTTAGGAACCCACGGGTTGTGCCGTATTCCCAAAGTGTGACTCGTGTTCAGGGTGTTTGCTCAGCTGCAGTCTCTGTCTTTCTCTTGCTACGTTCACACTGTAAAACATCATGTCACTGTTTGACAGTGGCCATCGGCGCATAAGGTCACATGATCCGAGTCGTGACGCCTCTGAGATGGCAGCAGAGGTAGTAACGTAATCGCAAAAAAGATCTTCCGCCTGTAAAAACGGTTCAACAGCATGTGACACTGTGACGGCCTTCATGTCAACGCGTACAGCCAACGTCACGCTCGATGTGTGACGCACAACACTGGACTCCTTTGTGTACGTCCACACTGGGGAGGCCTTACTCTTTGTAGGTGAAATACAGATGTTCTGCACGTGATTTTCTACCTAATCCTGTCTGCTCTTTCCCTTCAGGAAACGTATGACCATACAAGACGCCCTCAACCATCCGTGGATTAAGGTATGATTCATACTCAGTCACAGGCTGTTCTAGTGTAAACACTTCACCTGCACTGTTGTGTGTGTGTGTGTGTGTGTGTGTTGAGTATGAGTAACTACTAGGTGACTTTAAAGTAACAGCGTGGTACACTGATTTCTAATGGCGCCTCTGTGGTGGAAATTTCCTCATGATTTCTTGCTGGAAGTCTAATTGACTAATGTTCCAACCATCTATAACAAAAGAAGTTACATCACAATTCTACAAAGTCCAACAAACAGACCCGCCAACTGATTCAAGGAAGGAATTCCTTCACCGAGGGGGGGGGGGTTCTGACAACTCTCTTTTTATGTGTTGGATCATCATTGATCAATGGTCTTCAGTTACACAAGAATCTTCTTTTTTGGCAATGTGAGTCGACCCTTGACCCCCCCCCCCCTTTGAGGACACACTGATGGTATGTTCAGTCAGCCAAAGAGCACAGAGATGTGTAACCCAGTGTAACTATATCATAATATGATGGTTTCCGTGACAGCCTCTGTCATTACAAATCATCGTCTTTAATGACGTAACTCACAGTTCGGAGGCCGGAATCCAGGCTGATGCTTTATTGCAACTGGAAGGAACTGAGGACGTGAGTGATGCAGGAGAACAGCTTCGAGGACGACAGTGACTTCGTCGCCACAGTCACACAAATAATATCAACCATAAGCTGGAAGGATGACTCATGACTCAGGATGGCTCATTTTCCCTATTTCAATAATGTTACAAGTAGTGCGGTAGTAGGAGAGCTCCTCAAAGCAACTCCTTTCCACTCAGTAGTATCGTCCTACATTCTTTTTATCTCCTCTAATAAATTAATTCATCATCAAAACAAGTCAACAAAGAGTTTTTAAAAAATAATGAACAACCTTGTTGAGCTCTACTTTTTGTTTTAGTTCTCCATTTTCTTTTTTATTTCATTATGATCCTCCGTCCCTGGGTGGGCTCCAACCCCCGACCTTTGGGTTAACAGACATACCTACTAACCACTGGTCCACAGAGACAGTCCACTGCTGCTCTTGTGGAGTTGTAGACACGGATGCTGAAAATGAGGAAGAATCCTTCAACAGATTCCTGGACCCAGATGGTTCTAGAACACCACCAACATTTAATCATCTGGTCCCGGTCCATTAGCAGCTTTTACTCGACATTTCATTCAAGTCCGTCCATAACCTTTTGACTTATTTTGCTAACAGACAATCAAACAAACAGACACATAAACGATGGCGACCTCCCTGGCTCGGGTAAAAATGAAACGCACCAGCCCCATGTAATTACCACCTGTGCCAACAGAGGCTGCTGTTGCTCAGCGAAACCATCATGAAGTTGTGCGGCCACTAACGACATATATGTTCCATGTATACACGTAACTCCGCCTCCACACATCTGGTACAGCTGTGAGAAATAACCCTTTTGTCCAGATGTTAGGAGCCTGATCTAATTGTGTTTTTACTGGCATGAGTAACAACCTGTACAAGAAGAAGAAGAACAAGAAGAAGACGAAGAAGAAGACCGCTGAAACGCATGTGAATGGTGTTTGTGCTGTGTGATCCTCTTCCTGTTTTTGAAACACGCATGAGGCCAGGAAGTGTAACACACACTCAACAGGAATGTCCATTGTCTTCTTGGCGTCCTCACCGTCCATGGCTTTCGCTGTAGGGTCACCCACTAATCCTACAGAGCCACGTCTGCTGGGAATAGTCACGCCAACGTGTGTTGTCAAGATCCAACAATGAGATAGGCTCTCACTCAGTGTTCCTCCGTCCTTCTGTCTGAAGTCCTGCCCCCACGCGGAGGACAGCGTTGCCCTTGAGGCCGAGAGGAAAGCGGAGCAGCTCAAGACCAAGCGTCTAAAGGAGTACACGGTCCGGTCTCACTCCAGCGTGCCTCAGAACAACACGTATGCCAACTTTGAGCGATTCGCCCAGGTGGTGGAGGACATGGGGCTGATGGACGTGGGGCTGTCGGAGGTGGAAGGAGCCCGCCACACCTTGCAGGGTGACATTGAGGCGCTGCTGTCCATCTACAAGGACAAAGAATCCTGGTACAAGGAGGAGAGTGAAACCGCCAGGAAGCAGCTGTCCCAGATCCGCTACGAGTTCCGTAAAGTGGAGGCCACCCGGAAGCTGCTGCAGGAGGACGTGAAGGGTGTTGATGCGAGTCTGGAGGGCATCAGCGGGAGGTACCACCAGAGGCAGAGTCAGCTGGACACGCTGAGGCGGGAGCTGAACTCTGAGCTACGCTGGCTGCAGGATGTGATGGGATCTGGAAGCACAGTCGGAAGCAGTGGCGGCGACGGCGGTGGCGGGGGGGGCGGCGGCGGCAGTCTGACCACGGGCATGAAGCAGGCGCTGAAGGAGCTGCTGCATCAGTCCTGCAGAGGAGATCTGTGCTCCGACGCGAAACAGCCGCTCACAGAGTCGAGTTAATCTGAGCAGAGACACGTTTTCGCTGAGCTCGGCTGAATCTTAACCTCTGTCTCTCAGCACACATGGAATGTAAAACTTTTGATGGCTCCTTGGAGCCTCTTAAAGGGACATTGTTTCCAAAATTATCAAATTAAAGGACGAGCACTTAGGCACATATGATAAGATATTATCCCACAGTGGGGGAATTCTCACAGTGCACATATAGGTGGACTACAGTATGCATGGAATATATGTAAATATATATGTACACATGTCGTACAAACATACAGTGAAGGAAAAAGTAAAATATGAAACATATATTCCAAGGCAGAATACAAATAGATATCCAAATTTGAGCACACTTTTATATATACACCAGCTGAGGATTATAAAAGGCTGATAAATGTATATATATATATGTACTGTATGAATATACTATATGGTAGGTAGTGGTTGGGTATGCAGTTGTGAATAACAAGAGTATTGCACATATAATAGGATATTGCACATATGTTATTGTTGGAAATCTGCGATAGATTGAGCGCGGTAGGGTTCAGGTGTCGTTTGCTAAACAACTGAAGGTACCTTGACGGGTTTGGCACTGAAGCTCCACCACTCAGGAGTGACTAGTTTATGTATAAATGTATAACCGGGTTGACACTCAGGCACTCTGAGAGTGGAGTCCTCTGCCACATTTTTGGAGAATTTTATTTCGAGGATCATTCAGGTTACCTGAGTTGATGTCAGTGAGTCAGAGGAGTCATTCAAGAACCTCCATGATGAAGGAAATAATCTTTTTATCAGGATTTCAACGATTATTTAACAAGGTGGGAAGCTTATTTATTCAAATTTTAAGATCTTTTTTTTTTTAATTTCCTAAGTTTCCTAAGTTAAACAGACTCTGCAAATACTAGTTTAACAATAGTTAAAGACTCAAATATTGTTCAGTTATAGTGACATCCCTACTCTCTACACCACGAGCAACCTTCTGCCAACACATGATGTCGTCTTTGTTATGCACAGTCTCCACGAATTATTTGGCCTCAAAGACAGTGACAATATTAAATAGTGACATTTGAAACTAGATGAACGTATACACATGTGTTGTTTCATTGATTTCTTGAGTAAAGTAGACATAAATAATGACTATTGATCATTTTTACGGTTTCATCAGGTTGCAACTTTCAAAAAATTGAATGTATTTTTTTTTTTCATTCCATCGTATTAATTATATCTCATTGTTTTTATTGTAAAGTGTTGATCCATCTGTAAAGTTACTGCGCTGTCACTTTTTGGTTATTTTTACTATTATTCATTTAAAAGTGCACTTTTATTGACGATTGACTTTATTTATTTCCGATGCATTTTTATTTATTTCTTGGAAATGTTGTCACTGCAAAAATAAATTCATTTGCTATGTATCAAACGTCCACCTTCATTCTGGATTATTTGACTGTTGAACGTCACACAAACAGACTGAAACATGAGCGTTGACATGTCGCCGTCTTTCCACAGCCTCTGAATCCCAGACAGGCCATGGTCAAGCGGTTGTCAGTGGTCAACCTGGAGAACTTCAAGAGACAGTACGCCCGGCGCAGGTGGAAGGTATAAGCTTTGTGATTTCCCCAAAGCGGTGAGTGTACGTCACGTTTTACTGACGGTTTGTTACTCTGTTCGCTCTGTTGCAGCTGTCGTTCAGAATTGTGGCTTTGTGCAACCATTTGACGCGGATCATGAAGAAGGGCCACAAGCTGCCTGAGCAGGACGGGGTACGAACACACTCGTTACCATTTTTTGGGCTCTGTTTCCTCATCTCTTGGGCTATAAAAGGGACCAAATATTCAGTAGAGACGCTATCGCCAGGGACCACAATGCTTGTTACTTGTTCTGCATCAAAGTTTACAGAAGATGCTGGTTTGTTTTGGGGGGATTTTTTTGGCCCGGGAGGTTTTGGCAGTTGTCTGACAGAGGTATGGAATGGGTCCCTGCTGGGAGACAGCCAGGAAAGTGATGGCCGGTTCGCGAACAATGCATTCAGAAGAACAAATCTTTTGGGTGCACGAACTGTAATGAATCACTGAAAAGAGTCGTTCAGCTCACTGAACCGGTGCGGGTGAACCTGATTCGTTTGAAAGAGTCGACCAACACGAATCAATCACTGAAAACCAAACTGACTGTATTTTAACACTAATGTCTAATGTAGCTGATTAAAGTCAAAACAGTATTTATAATACAGTGCAGTTTATTGCATAACATTGAATAAAATAAGTCCAATAGCCTAGAAATTAACCCAGAAAGATACCGTAACCTGGATGACCGAGAACCTTCACAGACATTTAATAAATAAATCAAACTCAAAATCAAACTTCATTATTTAATGAAAGATTTCATGTGAAACATTATGAATGAGATTTAAACATCAAAGTGCTGCACCCTCGTATCTATCACCGAACCATCTAGTGAACGAGTCCTGTGAACACGTTTGTTTACCGAACAGATTCTACTGACTCAGTCCACCTGAACCAACTGTGTTGACCATCACTAGAACCAACTTTGGCGCAGACTAACACACGACATTCTGCCATGATGTGGGACCAGTTGCAGTCACATCTGTGCCAGTTAGTCATGTAGACGTCAGAGGACAACAGAAATACCACCGGAGTCTTGGAGCTTCGAGTGTGTTCACGGGTTCTGTGTCACCACAAGAGATGACGAACTCACTAACACGACATGTTCTTATGTCAGAGGGATTGTGAAAGTGACCAAGAGGAAGAGATTGTGAAGAGACGGCCGCGGACCAGAAAGAGAAGCAGCACTTCCTGAGAGACACGACCAGCCTCATGTCAACAATGTTCCTGTTGTGAAACCGTGACTGGGCACTCTCTGACACACGCTTCGCAGCTGTCACTTACCACAAAGAGGCGACTAGTTTCTGTCTGAGCGGACTCCTCACGGGACAAGAATGCTTCGTCTCGGTGACCCACCAGCAGATAATTTAGTTTCCTTTTTTTTTTAAATTAGAGCTGCTGTTTTCTAGCATGATATGATACGACTGCGTTACTGTTGGTGGGAACTGAGAGGCGAACGTTAGCACACGCGAGAATGTAGGCAGCTTCCTCCTAATAACCGCAGTCTTAAAAATCCTGCAGCTGTTGTCCGACAGCGGAGAGCTGAGAGAGATTCTCTTCCGTTTTATTGCGCAGGTTGCACGTTGGGATTTACAAGGTGTTTTGCCCAAAAGGTTTTTTAGCACTGCAGGTCAATGAGGCGCTGTTCATCAACAAATGTTTACATGTTGTTCTACTTCACAACCAACAGCGTCTGTGTAAAGTGACTTCACGCTTCAGTCCTCATGTTCAGTAATGACAGAGCCACCTGTGTCCTGAATTTAAAACAGGATTTAAGTCAGTATATCAGAAACTCTTATATGTGACTGAAAATGAAATTCTTAATGCAGTTTTTTTTTGTTGTTGTTGCATTTTAATGTATATTTAAGGTGTAAATATCAATATCAGACAAATGTCTTAATTTGACTTGTTGAAGCATAATTGTACACATTTCTAAATACTGCAGAATCAAATGGTGTCTAATAAACAGTGAGCGTGATCGATTGTGAGTTTTTGTAATAAATGTCATTGACTGCTCGTCCTTCTTAGATCTCACAGTTAAGGTTCAGGCGTCTAGAATTCAGACGGTACACGACGGTAATGTTGTTTGGGTGAAGCTGAAAGAAGTGGGGGGCTTGGTGGAGAGTGGTGG
>CAAKHB010002258.1:97463-149726 GCA_901007665.1 Aeoliscus strigatus
CCCCCCCCCACACACACACACACCCGCATGAACAGGCAAGATCTGTGTGTCTAATTTCTTCCCGATGGTTTTGGCTCATCCTAACTGAGTGAGGTTGGGTTTTCTTTACTTTGAAGAAAAGGAGTATTTTTATGTATTATTTTATAGGTTTTCTCTTTTTTTTTTACTTACTTAAGATTGTAATTCTTGTCTTTGATATTTTATTGTCTGGATTCTCCACGTCCCCCAACTGGAGGACTCTCGGGCCCAAGGAGGAATCCCTACAAAAGAATGTGTCAAATATGGCTCGTGTCGGCCAAGTAATGTTATTTCGAGAGCGTGTCCTTGTCCCCTTTTGTTTCACCTTGAAGAAAAAACAAAGCCCAACTTTTATCAGCAGCCTCGTCACTGCCCACGGTGATCTGCGAAGACGGAGGTGCCCTTTTGTTGATGCAGCTCTTCCTATCATTCATAACAACTTCCTCTCTCAGGGCGCGAGCGAGGCGGTTCTGTGCCTGCTATCTCAGCACATAGATGCCGTCGGGTCGTCGTGCGCGTGTGAGTCAGACCATTAGCTTCGCCCTGAGAGATGGAATGTGGGTTGGTAGCGCCGGAACAATGCAGTCTGGGTAATCAACCCCTCCACATCCTGTCAGTCACTTCTTTCCTACCCAGAAAGAGGGTGTTCAATTCAGAGACTCAGTGGTGGATTGCGGTCATTTTAAACCTTTCTGATGATGATGATGATGGATGGTGACAACACGCCCACGTCTGTCTGACGTGAATGCTGAACCACACACACACACACTAAAAATAACAAATAATATCTTATTTGAACTCTTTTAACTGGTTTGTAATGTGACATTGGGTTTTCTAAATATTATAATATTTATATTAGATAATACTCTCAATAATAATAATAATAATTACTAAATACTAATGTGAATACACAGGATCTCATGCTTGATCATACAACATACAACTAATAAATAAAGCTTTGTTATATTGTACATGTGATATTTTTTGTGCTCGGCACCAAATTGAACATCATGACTTCATCTCTAGACCCATAGATGGCAGTGTTCTGTTCTCTAGCTCCATTATGTGTGTCTGCTGTTCTACAGCGGTAGAACTGTAAGAATGACACTGTAAGAATAGTCCTCATTGTCTGCGGCAGCACCCCCTTCACTGGATGTTCCACAATCTTACTGAATGTTTCCGTAGAAACGTGAAGTGATACTGAGCGTCACTTTTCATGTGTGGAAGCAGAAACTTCTGCAAAGTTCTGAACATCCTGTCTCCCGAACAATGCGTGCGTTTATCCCCTCAGCGAAGCCAGAAGCCTTTGACGCCGTAATTGGTGAAACTCTCTGTATCTGCTGTTCTTTGATGGTGTACTTGTACACTTTGACAATGGCGGATCCCTTTGTAACGGCGGCACTCCTCTCCCATGTTCCCACCCTTTAGAATGAAGCTCTTTGTGTTGCCGTAAAGTGGCTCTGAATGCCTGAGTGCATTGTATTAAAACACTGAAATCTACCAGGTACATGTGGAATATTAAACACTTTGTGTGTGTGTGTGTGTGTGGGGGGGTGTTAATCCTGTAAATGAGGAGAACTGACACAATCAACCAAATTAAAATGTATGAATCTTTAAAGAAATCTGGTTTGAGTTCCGTCTAAAAGTTTCCCTCGTTCCAGTATTAACAACCGAAGCTGCTTTCTGGAGCAGGCCCCCCGGAGGCGTGAGAAGAATTCCCAACAAAACAATCGCAGCCATTTTACATCAAACAATATAACCACATTTATTTTGAAAGTATAAAATTTCACACTATAAAGGCCACTTTTTCAGAGTAAAATCGACCGCCGCCGTCTCCGTTTGAGATTTACACAGAGAAGCGGCTCGTCCCTCTCCGCTGGTCTGACACGGTCCAGGTCTGTGGCAAAATAAAGGAATTGTTCTACTCCACCACAGTAAGTCGTTGGCAAGAATCGGAATAATTTACTCGATACAAGATGATGGCAGGAGAGCGAGAATTCCTGATTTGTACGTCCCACAGAGGAGCAGGTATTCTAAACCGTCTCTCATCTCTTTATTAACCTGGCTTACAGGCACAGCTTGACTTTACAGGCACAGTTCGCCTTCTACTGGGAGACTCCACAGACAGAAATCTGCAGCTGACATTCTTTACAATGGCACCAGTCAGGCCCACGACAGGATCCCTGCGGAGAGAGAGGGAGAGAGAGAGAGAGAGAGAGAGGGAGCGTTCTCCGGTTTGTACGCGGCCGACCTCGCCGTCGGAGGTCGTTTGGCTCGCTGCAGACCTGGTGAGGTGTCCACACGTCTCTGAGCTGTTTGCATTCACATTCCTACTCACTAAGCGTGACGTGGTGCCCGCTGAGGTAGAACAGTTGTACCAAAACAACAACAACAAAAAAAAAAAAGAGACTTATATTTATAAAGTATACAAATGAGTAACAGTCACATCAATAAAGTGGAGAGTGGAGTCATGAGGGGGAGGAGGAGAATGTCACATTTCACCCACGTTTTCACAATATGTAGACCACTGATGTCTGGATGTCTGAAACGCTCCCGTCCAGCTCAAACGACCTCTGCGGAGGTTTGTTTCCCTTTCAGGCATTAACGGTGGTTTTCACAGATGAGCGTCTGCTGTTCACTCGACCGGCCAGTGGGAACGCGTTGGTTGTGACATCGCTCTGGCGAGACCGATCCGTCCCACCCTCACACACACGCTTTTCAAGAGTGCAAACCAAAAAAAAAAAACAACAACAACAAAAAAAAAGTAAGTCAACAAAAGGGGAACTCAAGCAGACACCGGGCACATTCCCCATATGCGACGTGCGTCACACGAGAATATCTGTCACGTCCCTTTTTTTGAAAGCTCCTGTCTCCTCCCCCTGGAGGCTGGAATGAGCGAGGAGGGTCGGCGAGAGGTGAATTGGAGCTGGACAACCAGCCCCCCACGTGGACTAGGACCAGCTGTTGTCCATCAAAGCGGACGTCCCCTTGCGGGTGATGATGCTCTCCGTCGATTTGAGGAGCCTCTCCAGACAGGGCGCGTTGATTTTGCCCAGCGGGGGCCCCCTGGGCACCGAGTCTGTTTTAGAGCGGCTGTCCGTGCTGGACGAGACTGCGTTGTCCTGCATTAGGTCTCTGTCTCTGGGGGGGGCGGCCTGGGCCTGCTCTGCTGTGGGGGAGCAGATGGGGGACGTGTGGAGCCACTTGACGTTACTGGCGGAGTACGCGGCGGGCGGAGTGAGGTCGGTGACTCTGAGGGCTTTGGTGCCCGCCGGAGCATCACTGACGGTGACGGGGCCACCTGCTGCCGTCAGGGTCACTGGGGACAGCTGATGGGAGAGGGAAGAGAAGACAACTGTGAGGCACGTGCTGCGGCTGTCACGTGATGAAGAGGGACAAACAAAAAACAAAACAACAACAAACAACGCAGTGAGATCCAGGAAGCAGGTTCAGGTGGAATCCTCCAGAAATGAAGGAAAATTGCTGATTTAGCAGTTCTATTTTTACGTAAACTGACAGGAATTACACCAGAGTTTTCCTCCGTTCAAGATGAACATCTGAGGCGGGCCCCTGACACAGGAGGAACAAAGCCAGGTGACACAGCGACAAACGACACACAGAGGAACGACGAAAAAGGTCGTCAGCCGGGTGAGGGGGATAACGGAGGGATAACGACGCACGTGGACCTCCAGTGCACTCATGTCCTGTTGATCTCACCGGCCCTCTCGTCTCCCCCCATTCATCATCAACCCTCTTCTGCGTCTGTTCATATTTTTCCGTCACCGGTTCAATCCATTCCCTTCTTCTCGGACGAGTGGTGAAACGTCTTCGAGCCAACTACGAATCCACTTTGCCCGGGAATGAACCCAGCGTGAAGTCAAATAACAGCCCCGTCAGTGGGCTGAAAAACCAAAAGAATCGGCTGAGCGACACCAAAACTATTTGTCCGGCGGACGGACCGACACTTTGATATGGATTAGACCATCTTTAAAGAGTCAAGACACAGACCCTTCCATGCAGCCGGGTGTGTCAGGATTAGACGGAAATAAATCCTCACAGACTAGACGCAAAAGAATGTTCCACCGTATTCGAACCTTTCTTATCCCTAAAGGGACGTTCCACCCAAATTAGCCTTTCTCCTCTGTCATTGTCCTTAAGGAACTTGAGACTGCAGTAAAAATAGCTTTAATCCTCCCGTCCCTTCGCTGCCCTGGACCTGTGATTAAATAATAATAGGTCATTTCAGTCGCTGTCGCTCGGCGTCGTCAACATATGTCGCTGGCGGCGTGAAGGGTTCTTACACAACACTTGGGACGACTGTACCTTGGGTTTCTTGGTCGGACCGGCGTCCTCTGTGTGGGTGACAGCGGGTTGGTCCTGCAGTTTTACATGAGGGAACCAGCTCTTCAGCATTTCCTCCATCTTCAGAATGATATTGATATATTTCTCCCTGAAACAAGAAGAGAAAGAATATTCATTTAACTTATCGTGCAGGAATCGGAATAATCCGGCACCGGTCTCGCCCCCCTCTTCAGCAATCTTATCTCTCTGTCGAGCTCACACAGGAAACATTGAGCAGCAAATGAACAATTGTGTTCTCTCTGAGCCGCCTGGGCTCCGTGTATAGAGGGGGGGTGGGGGTGGGGGGATTCTCTCAGGAGCATTTCTCACATGTTTTCCCGCTCACACGTGTCCCGGTGTACAAGAGTTCTGCTCTGTCTCTCAGTATAAACACCGAAAGCCCTCAATGGTTTCCAGCCGCGGCGACGCGAAAATAAACGAGCGCGCCGGTGACGCGGTTCCCCCATCGGAGGTGGGCAGGGAGCAGCGGCGCGTGAAGTCCCACCCGTCCAAACCAGATGGTGGGCAGGGATTAGCTCGTGTCATATGATCGGGACGCTCCGTTCGGGCCATGTTAAATTCATGGGGAAGATTATCTGCAACAGTGACTGCTGAAATAGTCACTTTGATCCTGTCGGCCTTTGTGTCGCTGCATGAGCTGCCAGCTGGCAGCACAGAGCAGAGGGTGTGGGTGTGTGTGTGCGGGGGGGGGGTGGGGGTTAGTCCACCTTCCAGCCTCTGCCCGACTGTCTGCCACACCCACCCTTTGTCTCCCGTACAGAGGCGGCAGCTGGTGGGTGAAGGCTCCAATTAGTCTGCACCCTCAACTCACTGGATGTTCTCGGTGCACCTCGATGCAGAGCGTCCCGCTGGCTGGCTGCTCTACGAACCCACCGCTTTTCACTCCATTCAGCCAAGTATTAGCCATCACGTCGGGCTGATTTCTGCTCAGCATCGACGTCGACGACAACAATGACGACGACAATGACGACGACGTCTCCTCCAACAACTGACTGACTTCAGGTTTCAGAAGAAACAACTGTTCACTACTTAGAAAACACAGTAAAACTCTGCGATTACTAGATCAGTTCATTGTCATTTTCATTACTGTCGCATCGTTCACTTCAGTGTGAATATTCACAGAGCAGAACTGTGTAAACGTGCTATAAAAGTCACACGTACATACAAAAACAACCTGCCGAAGGCCCCAGAGGAATGCCATTTGGTTCTAGCCGCTCGTTTCTGTATTTTCATTGCGACGATGCGGCAGCTCGTTCACACAATCGCTCTCTGTCAGAGCAGCGTGACCATGAACGACAAAAAAAAGACAAAAAAAACTGGTGGAAACTTCCAGCATTCTTTTTCTCCGTGTTGCTTCGTTGTCATTTTCGCCTGTTGATATAAGACAAACTTACTTTAGCTATCAGCTAAATGAAACTGTGTCTGGCTGGCTCCAGACCAGCCTGGCTCATTTTTGTCCAGAGAGAGAGAGAGAGGGACTCGATCTCTGCTGTAAATTTATCCTACATGTGTGGGTGGTGGCGGCGCCCTGTTGGACGACCTGCTGCGAGCCATGTGTCACGGCCACGTTGGACCCGACTTCTGCAAATTGTACATTGCAGTTACAGGTTTTGTGCTTGCGAGGATGAGCCAAGAAAAAAAAAAAAAAAGAAAAAAGAAAAGGAATAGCGACAGATGTTTGTGTTGTTCTAATAGAGAATGTGGGTCACGCTGAGGTCACTCACCCCATGCAGGGGTTCTGCAGGACACCCATGATCCTTTGAATCCGGTCCATGGCCACACTCTCCTGGAAACTGCTGAGTCCTGGAAAAGAGAAAAGTTGCACCACATGAGCTGCATTGACAGCAGGGCTGAGACTGCAGGGCAGATGGGGTGTGTGTGTGTGTGTGTGAAAGAGAACAGACTTGCTGTCTCTGTAGCCAGGAAGTGTTGGGTCACACACACGGTTTGGGGTTTTGACAAAGATCCCGAGCTGAACAGCTTCAGAGTCTGTCTGAACACGGCGCTATCTTCCGACCGACGACTCGCGAGCAACAGCTCCTCGGCCGTGGGACGCTATGTTCTCGCCGGCCGCTGCCAAGCATCAGATTTACCACCGAGTCTGAGGTGTGACATCGCCTGTTCTCAAGTAGCAAAAAATAACATTCTAATGTGTGGTTGGGGTTTTTTGCCCTCTTAGAAAACACTTTCATTAAGACTGCGTTACCTAAAATGAGCCCTGTCATAACCCCCCCACACACAAACACACACAGGAAGTACACGTGCTTACGTAACTGCGCCGCAAAGTGTCTCTCACAAATCACAAGAACACGGACGCAAATAAAAAGTGACGTGTTTCAGGATTTCTCGGAAATGCCAGACAAGGACAGAAAGTGCAGGCTCCCTGTAGCAAGTCAGGTTTGTTTTGAGAGAGAAACAGAGAGAGAGAAACAGAGAGAGAGGGGGAGAGGGAGAGGGTGACTTACGTTCTCGGTATCTCCCTGAACGAAGGCCGTTCAAGATGGACGACAGTGGATGAATGTAGCATTGTAGCTCCATGCACTGAAAACAAGAGCAGTTGGAGTTCAATTCCTTGGTGTCCTCGACGACTCCTGTCAAGTTGTCACTGTTCAACCAGGTTGTTAAAGACGGTTTAACGTCTTTTCATCATTTCTATTGTTTCATCCCTGTTTGAATCATTTTATTGTAAAGCACAGTGTGTATGAAAGGGGCTGTACAAATAAAGTTGATGATTATTTCTGATTTTCGCTGCCACCTCTGACCTTTTGCACCTGAGTCACTGTGAAGCTCGCTCACCTTTCTGGTGAATAGTAGATCTTTCTCGGTCATGCTGGACATAAGCTGCCGTTCCTCCTGCTCCCCGTCTGTCAAGCTGCAATGTCTCTTCAGTGTGTTTCTGCCAGTCATTTGTCCTCCTGTTTTACACAGGTCGTCCCTGCCCAGTGTCACGCCGCAGCTCGAGGGAGCTGCCCGGCTGGAGGCATCTCTGCCCTCGCTCCGGTTACGCTCGCCCTCTCTCACCTCCCGGCTCTGGCGGCAGCAGCCGTCAGACGGACCCAGGTGTGTCGGCGGGGCGTCGGGAGATGAAGGAGGCTCCGTGTGGCTGTGCTTCCTGGAGCAGTCAGACTCCTGCTCGCTGTCGTAGTCCTCATTATCGCTAGCCAGCCAGTCGATGGAGTTGTCCGAATCCGTCGCAGACATCCTTGGCCGCAGGCTCTAATTAGCACAGATCATCACCGACCTGTCGGACGAAAAGTCGCAGTTAGTCGCACAGTTGCAAAACAATGTAAAAAAAAAAACAAAAAAAAAACATCTGCCGCACGTGAAGCCATGTGACTGTAAACATGCAACACGGTAGCCAAAACAGCCGTCCTGAAACGTCCTTGAGGAGTTCAGTGAGAGAGAGAGAGAGAGAGAGAGAGGGAAAAAAAACACTCCAACTGGGGACTCATGAATAAAAGCACAGATGACAGAGAGCACAGATCAGATGGTGGCAGTGAGTGTTCAGACAACAATGACCTGTTTGTTTAGCCGACGTTACACCTGAGCCAAGACACACAGAGGCCACCGTGAAAAGCAAACAGCAGGAAAATACAAATAAAAAGAGAATAAACCGAGCGTTTCGACAATCCTGTACTAACTTCAAATGGTCTTCACCGCACGTCACACACGGCCGCCGGATCTCTACATCTCACAGACTCTGTCAGCTGCCCCCGCCTCACTCATTCATAAACATCGTTTGCTTGTTGTTTCAAAAGGGGGCAGGGGTGGGCTGCCATGGCGACGAGCTTCTGCAACTACAGACCTCCCATCAGTACTCGGATGGGGTGAAAAGGGGAGAAGAAAGACAAGCTGCTCAGACATGTCTTCATGACGTTGACCCTTATATCTCCAACACGTTCCCTCAGTGATCACAAAGGATGTGGGAACAGCTTTTTTTTTTCCTCTGGTGATGGAATGGTTAACATCTGGCAGGTGTTGTTTCCTGTGAAATTTACAGGTCGGGGTGTTAATTGCTCCCAAGGTCTTTGTCTCAGGACGGCCTCCTACTTCTCTTATTTGATATTGGCAGCAAGATTATTACATGGCTCCAGCTCAGCATGGCTGACTGGCTCTGTTGTAAGTAATGAAAAAAAAAAGAAAAGATGCACAGAAAATGTCTGGGCAGGTACAAAGCAGAACGAGAAACTGTGACCAAATCAAACTGGAAATACTAAAAAGAAGACTGAGCCCTTGTTTAAAGACACTTTAGTCATATATCACGTCAAATCGAATAGAATATGAAAATACCAGTAGTATTCAACACATGTCTAGTGTTAGTGATTCCACTTTTGTCTGAAACTCAAACCCACCAAAGCCTTCATTTCTCACATAAAGCTTTTCACGTTATAAAGATATAAAAAGGAATACAACACAGTATTTCAGGTCTCTATAGCCGCATCTACCTGTGTAGGTGGGGCACCGATGGACAAAACATACAAAACAAACCTGAATCGTGACAAAAAAGAACTGCTCCAAGGGAAACTCGATTTTTTTAAAAACAGATGTAAGCCCTACCGCCTGTCCGCCGTCAGCTTGAGACACAATGGACTTCCTCATCGGCCACACATTGGGTTTATCGACTATGTTCGAATAGATTATATCATCCAACAGAGTGGGAAATGATCATTATCACACCCACGGCTGTCATCGGTCCATCCGCACAAATATCTCAGCACCATCGCCGGCTCCGAACCAAATTCCTCCGGAGAATTGGGTGAGAAATAAAAACCCTCCACACTCAGGTGCCCTGATGTCGGAGCGATGGTTCGGGTGTGTGTGTGTGTGTGTGAGAGAGAGAGGCGGTGGTGGTGAGAGACGGTACGTACCTTTCCCAGCATGGAGCGGACGGTTCTAGTTCCTTGTCCTCCTTTTGTTCCGCGGTAAATCCAAGCGTCGGCCGGAGCGCAGCTGACGTGCTGGACGTGCGGAGTGTGAGTGCGGAGCTGATGCAGCCAGCGAGCGGCCCGTGTTGCTTCTCCCAGCGCAACGTGTCTGGGAGGGGGGCGGGACCGGAGGCGGCCGTCGCTCCCATTTGCTCGTCAAATGCCCCCGACCGACAAATCGGCTCGTCGCGTCCGAGCAGCCGCGGAGCGATAGGCGAGGCGGGTTTACATATGCAAATGACATGCAAATGAGGCCAACACGTGGACACGCGGATCGGTTTCACTTCAGCGGGCCGGGCGAAAAGTCAACTCAGGACTAGTTGTGGTCCTTGTGGAGGCATTCCTGCTCGTTATATCACCCGGATGACGAGGCCTGACCCCGTGGCATGTGAGTAAGAGGAGCGGCCGGGTAAAGGCGCAGTCAGCGATTTCACACCAAGAACTGTGGTCGTTCACGAAGACACTGGAGTAATGGGAACGGAGGTCGTCTGGCCGACTGTCTGGACTCGCTGTTGTGTCCATTGAAGTTGTGCATGAAGCCGAAAAAAATAGTGCCCTGCTTTGATTTGACACTTATCCTGAGAGGTAGATGTGCTACAAAGGATGATAGCTAACGAACTAAATATCCATCTAGGTAGGTAGTTAGCTAGCTAGCTAGTTGGCTGTGTAGGTAGTTAGCCGACTAGCTAGCTAGTTACTTGCTGACGTACTACCGAACTAACTTACATTCCTGTGAGGGAAGTAGTCATGTTCCAGTAGCAGCAAACATTGAGGAACAAAATACAAGTAATACTTTAAATGAAGGTCCAAAAAAACACACACTAAAAAATCTAAAAACCACAACTAAACATATTCAGAAAATATAAATACAACAACTAAATAAAAAGGTGTGCAGTTGTAGTACAAATGTGTGTTTTTTTAAATGAAGGTTATGGCTGAAGAACAGTTGACAGATGAGTGCTGCAGCGATACCAGATCCATGAATGTGTACAGTTTTACTACAGAACGGGTTTCTGTCTAGTAGAAGTGAACAGCTTTAGGCTGTGATGGTGAAAAATTAAAGTTCTTTGTGACAGCCAAGCTAAAAGAAAAAAAACTTTCTTTAGGTTTTTGGGAATGAAGTTTGCGCCATGCAGCTTTTTTACCTGCTGGTTATCACAGCGCACACAACTCCAAACCTCCGGGAAAGGAGGGAATTTTACGTCTCTCGGGAAGTCGTTTCTCAAGTAAGTGCTTGGAGTGGGAAGTTACGCAGTGAATCTCTGGAGAGGAAAGGCTGAGTGTGTATCACATGACCGTAGTTTTGTCAACGAGGTGAAGTAGACGCCTGGACAAAGTCACATAACATTACTTGGATACTTACTTACTTACTTATAATCACACCATACCTGTGGTTTATGTTGGTAATGTTTTGTCCTGGACAGTGGTCTTTGCAGTATCATGTTCTAATATTTCAGTATATTGGTCAGAATGTATCAGTGTATATAATGATCACTGGTTATGTTTGATTCCAGATAGTCAACAATTTGTCTCACAAGAAATAATTAAAAAAAACCCAAAAAACAGTGGAATTTATTAGTGTGTGTGGAAAGAAAACAGTAAATTTCCATCCAACTACCAAATCAGACGAATGTAGGTTGTTCTGATGTATGTTCTGTGTCATATTGTTTCACTTACATTTGGCCAATGGTTCATCAATCATTGGCCAATGGGAGTTGGTGGTTATGAAGTAACTGTAGCAGGGACAGAGTGTTCCCTTTGCATCACTTGTTCTCGTATTTATTGTTTTTACTTATAGTGACGGTAAAGGGATGGATGAGTCACAGGACCTCTGTTTGATTGCCTGAGATTAGGAGCACGCTGTCAGGGGCCAGACAAGTATCTTGTGCCTGGAGGCAGTGAGTCACGAACCCTCTCACAGCAAACGTGATCACGTGCATTTGAGAGAGCAGAGCCAGCCCTCCTCTCCTCTCTCTCTCTCTCTCTCTCTCTCTCTCTGTCTCTCTCTCTCCCTGTGTCCCTCCTCTCTCCTCCTCTCTCTCCTCGGCTGAAGACTAGCAGAGTGAAACAAGCTAAAGAATGCACATTTCCTCCCTTTCCAATCGGCAGGTGATTCAGTCACATGGACGCTGGAAGATTTGTTCAGAGCCACAGATGCTGCGTACGCTGTAGAAAATCAGTTTGTGCTGTACTGGTTGTTAGATTCTTGAACATTTTGTCAAAGGATCCTTTCGGAGGCCTGTTTTGTTTGTTTGTCCTCTGTCAGAGGGCGATGGGTTGACACTGCTGCTGTGCATCCTACTGTGAAGAATACCGTAGAGCGTCGGTAAAGCTTGTTCAAGTGACACGGCTGGTGGCACAGTCAACCACACGTTGAATTTTAATGGTGCTCTGCGCCAGCGCCACCGTTTTAACGTCCCGTCTCTGCTCAGACGCCCTGGTGACCTCAGACTGTGTGACGACGCTCCTATAGCTTCCCAGCAAACTCTCATTTCCTCTTTTTGTCACAGCGGATGGCATCACGTCCACTTCAAAGTGCAGGAAACAGACAATTGTTTTAATGATCAAAGCCATGCACGGACACATGCTTGGGATGCCGTGGGGAGTATGAAATATGGAAAGACTCAGTTGAGATTAAATCAGATTAGACCTCTGATTTCTAGTGTTTCTCTGTGGTAAACCGTGGAATGCTTCGGTAGATTCTCTGGGAATATTCCGCCGTTAACAATAATCCTGCTCCATTCACTTCCATTGCAACGTGTCATGTCCGTAAAGAGCGCCAACCGCAATCCCGCTCACAAAGGGACCTCTTTTATCTCAACATTCTCCTGTTAGCAGTTGACTCATAAATCACAAGCTGGCAAAGTGTGAGTTTCAGTTCGGTGTGTGTGTGTGTGTGTGTGTGTGTGTCTGCAGAGATGTGTCCGTCTCTCATTCATAAAAACATAAAAGCCACACCAATCTCACACTGCTCTGTTATTACAGGGCACGCAGACACCAACCGTGTGTCTTTTAGAGACATCCAGCACGTGTGTGTGAACATCAGAGCCACACCTCACCCCATGGACGGTGGAATTTTAAATGTCCTGCAGGGCTTTTCTGCATGTGTGTGTATAAATCATTGTTTCGCCGTCACCAGGGAGGAAGGTTTAATCCCGTAGTTTGCCGTTGAAACGTGACGTGTGGCTGACAGCCTCAGCTGACCCTGCTGCACCACTGACAGAACATATCCTCACCTGTTAGAGGATATGGGTGTATATATATATATCTGAAAGTGTTTGGGTGCTGCTGGCAAAGGAACATGTTTGTGTGCGTCTTCCCTTGCGAGCAGTACAGTGACTCAGCTCCCTGGCTTCTCGTCGTATGCTCCCCCTGTACCCAGATCCGGACCTGAAGTGTGTCTCCTTACTGGTGCATTGATCACATTGTTACTGCTCACCACTCATTATGTCGAAGCTCCGAGGGAGGAGACGAGCGACTAGAATATTCAAAACATGACAACTAAAGTGTAAACAGAAACATGTGAGAAAAGACAGTGAGGATCAGCCCTTAAAGACACGTTTCCATGTTTAGTATTAAGCATGCAGCCTTTCAGGTTTGCTATAAGAAGGTTATATAAGAGTTAAGTGCTCACATCAGCTCTTATCTCTCTAAATGAGTAGTACATGTTTCTGTGTCTACAAAAAAAGGCTTGTGTAAGTCTCACTTGTATCTGAGACGTACAAAAACCTCCGGCACAGAAAAGACAACATGTTCAAAGTCGTCACATGAAACCCGACATCATGGGGTGGAGTCAATCTTTCAGATGCAAATACAAATGCAGAATTTAGGCTCTGTAACTCCTGCCAATCATGTTTCAAATACAAGACCAAAAAAACGTGGACTACATCTGACTAGTCCAGCTCTCTCCTCCACATACATTGTCTTCTTACAGTAAATGTTCCATTGAATTAACCCCGCCCACACCCCACAAATGTGACTGCAGACGTGTTTGGTAATGTGCCAGTTGAGAGTGGCACAGCTCAGCCAATAGCTTTAGGAGTTAAAGGTTACACAGTCAAAAGAGAAGTTGATACTCACTGATTTTTTTTTTTTTTTTTTTTTTGTGTGACTTTAAAGGGTTGGACTTCCACATACCCTTCACCACTCAGTCACATGTGCTTCACCCAGAGAGAAAGCTCCCTGACAATTTTCCACACAGACAGTTCACATGCAGGCAGATGAGAATGTCTGGCAGCGAGTCACTGTCAAATCTTTTATGTGTGTGTGTGTGTGTGTGTGTGTGTGTGTGTGTGTGTGTGTGTGTTTATGTGTTTATACACTCACTCTCTAATGTCGAACCTGCTGCCAGAGCAGCTCAAGAAACAGTGGTATATCTATCTGCCGGGCTGATCGTTACATGTGACTGGGGTATATTTTAACTGGGTTATGTAAGTGCTCCAGCCTGTGCTCTCCACACACACAGATGAGGAGGGATACGCATGATGCCGAGGACTGTGAGCGCACCACGAGCGCTGTCTTTACAGCACATTCAATAATTCCTTCACTAGACTGAAACTCTGGCCAATGAGCGTGGCTCAAAAGTGGCTTTTCAGTATTGGTTTCGACCACAAATATTTCTTTAAAGAAACTCTACTCTTCTGAGTCATACTTTTTGCATTTTATCTGTGTTCACATTGATTTGGAATGATGTAACTTTCTGGGTTATTGTCAGTATAAAAGTACAGTCTCACTGTGAATGTTATATAACTTGACATCTAAGAGGATTTCGTAGATGGGGCGACAGAAAACGGTGGGTTGCCATCACATGGCAAACAGGAACAGATAATTAGACAGGGATTAGAAGTAGACGTGACACAGACGATTCTTGCGAGGGTGACCAGCTCCTTGCTTGTGGCTCCCCGTGGGGATCTGATGAGATGGCTGCTCGACAGGCCAGCTGCCAAATTTATATCCAATGTAGAACTGCCCACGCTCCCTCTGCTAGCACTTTTATGGGATTGTTATGTGGGCGTGTTTGTGAGCTCCTATCTAGAAGTGATGTGATATGGGCTGATAATTTCTTTGTAGGCGACCGTCCAGCCTCACTTAAAGAGGAACTGATGATCGTGGCTCTCTGGTTGCAGTGAGTCTTGACCCGAGACCTGCTCTGACGGCAGCACCGCCACTGTAGATGAGATGAATCAGTTTAGTGTACGTTAATAAACCACACAAATCATTGAAATGATGTCGTCATGTGATGTTGTGCTGAGTATATACTAGTATCCATATCCATGGATACTAATATCCATTTGATTCACCATAACACAAGGAGAAGAAAGAAAAAGATACATTTTGTGTAGAATTTCACATGCTCTCATGTCCCACACGCTCACTTCTACCACCTGAATCTCCTCTGGATCACCTGCGCTGGCCTGCAGCATCGCCGTCTTTCCTGTCCTCCTGCCAGGTCTCATTTACCCCCCCCCCCCAAACCCTTTTCTTTGTTGTAAGCAGCCGCTGCATCTCTTCTTTGCATTTCCTCCCCCATCAAACTTTGGTTATATGTCTGTGTGACCTGGTTTCCCTCTACTTCAGTCGGAGGAACCCCCAGTGGACGATGAACAGCAGCTCATTGAAATGTGACCCTACTAGTCAAACCTTTCGTTCGTTCATTCGTCATCCTCTGTCTGTCACGGTTTGTGCTGGAGGCGACACATGAGTACTGGCGCCTCTACGCGAGAAGGTCCTGGTTCGATTCCTGGCTTGGGGGTGTTTGCATGCTCTCCCTGTGTCTGTGTAAGTTCTCTCCAGGTACTCCGGCGTCCTCCCACTTTGAAAAGCATGCTTCACCTGCATTAAAGGCAGAGAAAAATTAGTTTCATGATGTGATCATTTCCGTGTCACCAAGAGTCTTATATATTACACTGTATTTTTTTCTTTTTTTCTTTTCACGTGTCCTTTCATTCCATTTGGTGTCTGCCGACATATTGTGCAGACATGACAGATGGCTTTTTCATCTTCATGACAAGAGGTAATCAAATCAAGACGCGTGCTGTTTGGGTCTCTGGACATGAAGGTGGGCCGTGGGTGTTAATTAACACAAGACACAGCCGTGAAAGTAAATCCATTCCGTCAGACCGCATTTGTGTTTTATCAAAATGGATTTCCTAGCCCAACTGTAGCGCCAGCAAAGTTGTGCTAAATGTCACCGGTAATGTTTGTGTGTCTGTGTGGGCTGATGGAGGTGGGCGTCAGAGTGCCGGTTCACCTTGAGACGTCTCACTGATATTGCCTTAGTCACTCTTTCACATTTACTTTACATTTCGGAGGAGTCACACTTCAGAAATTTCCATGCAGATGAAAAAAAAAAACAGCCTCTAATAGCAGGGGTTGTTTGGGGCTAACACGTGTCCTTGGCCCTGCCCCAGGTGTGAGGTTTCTGCCTCCCCCACCAATGGGAGCAGAAGTGCTTCAGGGTGGGTTTCATGTATTTCTCTTTTGTAAGAGTGCAACAGTCAAACACTTGCATAACGCGGTGTGAAGACGACAGCTCTTTTTCATGCCATCCTAACCTTTAAAAGTGAAAAAAGCACCTGGCATCCCCACAGTATACAGACTCTGCAAAGGCTACTGAGAAAAGTCTCTCGAAACACCATGATGTTACTTTAAGTGCTGTGTAGCTCGCCGACTCTACCTCCTCTTATGCATGGGCTGCAATTAGGTGGTTTAATGGCTCTCAAACATCAACAACATGCACAGTGCTGCTTTATTTGGGTACGAGATGACTCCTTCTGCCCTCATGGGGAAACATTCAGAAAATCGAGTGGGAATAAGGAAGAAGAAAAGATTTACATTCGCCGGTTTGTGCGAGGCAGCTGATTTTCAGGAGATCAATCGAGAGGAAAGCTGAGGGAGGATAGGTGTCAGTGTGAAGCCGCTGCAGATGTACTGTGGAAGGAGAAGGAGAGGACTGAGGGTCTGTGCTCTAGCGTACATGTGACACCCAGTCCCCTGCCCCCGACTTTCCCTCTCAGTCACACACTTCCTATCAGTCGGCATACGCTGCTCTAATCCCGTTCCTGCCCTCGTGATGCCCTTTCTCGTATCGCTACACTTCCCTTAAATAATTCCCTCAGTGATCCTGTCAACCATGCAGTCATCGTTGACTTCCAGTCAGCAGGATATTTGTTTACTGATACAAAGATCCAAACATTACCAAGCCAGCTTTCATGGAACTTGGTGGAGAGATGGTGTTTGGACCAAGAAAGAATGTAGAAAATGTACTTGGAATATTTGTTGTTTCTTTCTTTTATTATTTTTATTTTTAATTATTTTTTTATAATTAAAAAATATATTAAAATTATATTTTTTTGAACTTAATTAAATTAAAAAACAGTATATTTATTTATTTTTAATTAAATTTAAAAATCGTATATTTTTCTTAATGTTTTTGAAAAGAAGGTTCTTGTTGGTCTGTATTTAATATTGCGATACAGGACTATATCTGGCATTTTCATTCAATTCTTTATGACACAGGCTATTGTTTGGTCATATTGTAGTGGCCGTATACGTTTGATCAACTTCACTGTGAATGTGCCAAACGGTCAATTTTTAATCGACATCCTGTGGACAACTGTTAGATTTGCCATTGAAACATTTTTTTAATAAAACTTGAGATTGAAATTTGAAGCACAGGAAGGAGTCTGTGAGTACTTCATTGACTACACGTTTCAGTTCTTTGGTCCTGATAATGAAACCATCGTCTACGTGTGGATGTATTCTGTTTCTGTTGCAGAGGCATCCATGCTTGTCATCTTTAAAATAACCCTAAAGACTTCCTCTGAAAATCACAACACCAGTCGTGTTCGGTTTTATTTGGTGACCTCACTATGGTGCAACCTGATGTGACGCCAACAAGTTATCAAAGTTTACAGGCCGGCGGATTTTCCCCAGTAGCGTATTTTGTGCCAAATGTGCTCGTCCAAAGTCTGCGGACGCTCGGAGCTTGGTCTGTGAACCAGGAGAGAAAACGATGGAAAATTCCAGGTTTTCTGGAGAGGAGCAGTGGTGTGTGTTTACCCCTCCATCTCTCCAGAGACATTAACTAGGTCAAGCGCAAATGAATCTGCCAACAGCCGAAAGAGTAGTGGTGACAGGGTGTGTGTGTGTGGTGGTGGTGGACTTTGGGCACAAATCTCGTAGTCAGGATGAAACTCTGTCACCTAATTTTAGCTTGAGCCTCCCCCATGGCCCATTAACTTTTTCGAGGTCTGAATTCATGCAGCATCTAACGGCGCTGAGCTCAGCGGGATCCTGGTTAAACAGTCTAATGGTCGTACAGCTAATTATGTATAGCCACAGAATGAGCCAGTCAAGGACACTCAACATTACAGCTATTTATCCTGCACTAAATCTCTCTTTCCTGTCAACCTCAGGACACTTGAATAATATGTTTTCTCTTCCAATAAAACACGTTACTCGTGGTGTCGTACATGTGACTCTCATACTGTGATGGTTGGAATACAACTCAGATGGGTCCATCATCTCTGTGGTATTTTCGCTCAGACTGTAAGAAGATGATGTAAGGTTGTGGCTTATTGTTGCAGAACACATTTTATTCCAACGCTGAAAAAAAGCCAGGCTTTTTACAGTGTTTTTAGCACAATAGCAGCGTGTTGCATATCAAAATAATGCTGTAACGCATTAGTTGCAGGAAAATATAATGATGTGTGGAGAATGTGTAATGGAAAAGGTTTTTTTAATTTGAGACAATGGAACAAACATCACAAACACAAATTCAAGGTCGAAACTGACAAGTGCTCCTCAGTAGAACAGGTTTCAGCCAAGTGTTCTAGGCTAATTTTCTGGTCCTTTTTTTTTTTTTTCCTTAAGGTCGGTAGGTTCAGAGTGTCACAGATGGCTGAGCCCAGGAGCTGAGGGGCTGGTATTTCCGAGCAAAGAGAAAGAAGAATGGGGGATGGGTTGTCTGGAGGTGAAAGAGTTTGTGTACATTTGTGAGTGGTTGTAAAGCCAAAAGTGTGAATGGCAGGATTTTCTTTGTGCAGCTACTAGTAGATTATCTTTCATTCATAAATGGTCATCTGGATTCAATAACCTGTTTCCAAGACCATCATTTGAAAATTAAATCCAGTTGCCAAGGCCACGAGCAGAGGTTTACAGAAATGGAAGAGCTTTCACACCTCAAAGCAGAACGAACTGTAGCTTATGACTACCTGCGACAAACTGCTGGGAACAAGTTGGCACCTGATGCGGAAACACTGTGAAGTGACAAGATTGCAATTGCTGCTGTTAAACACATGGTGACCTGTCGTTGTCCTTGGCCGTAATAGAGCTTTTCCCTGTAAAAACACGGGCTCTGGTCAGACCTCCCTGTGGAACCACTTCCTCTTTCTGCTCCTGTGACCAAATTTCACTTCATCTTAAAACTGATGCAATTATCCACTCCTCCTCTTCCCTCCACACCTATTTGTTTTATCTGTTGAGACCTTTTAACAGTACGACTTACCATCGTGTTCAGTCGGTTACGCTGGCAGACAGTCGCTGAGCTGGCAGCTGGCTGTGTTGAAACTTCTAAAGCGCACCAATTACCACGTTCTAGCTGTTTGTTTAGAAGGGAGACCCATCGTGTGCACGTGACGAGAGTACCATCACTACGATGGAGTATGCACTTAAAGCCGTACGAGGCAACCTGGTGCTCACTCTGCATTTTTTGCTTACCACAGACACAGATTCGTGACCAGCAGTGCGTGATCACTCCTTTACACCTTTACTACAGGCGATCCAGTTTTTCAAGTTTGATTTGAGGTCTGTACTAATCCCTGTTTGGATGGGATTAGGTCTACCTATGTCCCTGGGGTAAAGTAATAATTACCAGATATTTTACTCCTGTCTGACTGTGCCATGTCTGTAATGTAGGAAATGATTACTGTGACTTTTACTTACTGTAAAAGCGTCCTGGAATATGACCTCAGGTAATACCAATCCACACAAATAGACCTGCCTTAAGTATGTGTGTAGATATTTTGTCCTATCCTGTTTAAAAGTGTTCTTACGTGGGTTTTAAAGTATGGAAGCGCTTGATGAAACTCAGTTTTGCACTGTACATTCAGAAAGCTCAGGTGACGTTACCGTGGGCCGACAACGAACACAATCCAAACCCAAAAGAAGGTCGCAGGGCCTTGTCTGAGGCTGACACTTCTGGGTGCTTTAGGTTAATTAAGTACATCAAGTACATCCCATTTATTTTCAGACGCTCAAATACAAACACAAGCAGTAGATCTGTTCCCCTTCAGACCACTGACAGGAGCTGAGATCTCATTGATGCACCTGACCTGACCTTTGACTTTGTCTTTTGAGTAGAACGAAACAAGACACAGTGTGAAATGTGAGGTCGGGTCATTTTGTAAAACATGGAGAGCCGGCTAAAATGTCAAGGCCGAGCTATACGTCATCGAGCAAATCGTGTGAACGAGGTCACAGATCGGGGAGATTCAGCAAGAGGATCTATCTTTAATTCGTGTCAATTAATCAATCAAGGAGCTGAGGAAACGCTATCAGGTGTGAAGAAACACCAGAGGGACAAAAGAAAGGTTTAGGTGAATAAGAGAAAATAAAAAACAAAAATAACAGAGCAGAATTAAATGTTAAGAGTACGCAGTTTGTGTGACATACACAAACCCTTCAGGTGTTACCTCATCCTCACCTGAAGCTCTGGACCTCGCTCCAATTAGCTGCTAAACACATCTTTAGCTTTAAAACCATCCAGGTGATTGGCTCATGTTACAAATCATCAACACATGTCGCTCTCCTCCGGTCTGTGCTTTTATACGGCATTCTGTTATGACCACTGCTGCCGGTGCAGAGGTATACTGCCTTGGACCGCTTTTCTGCCTCCTTACTTTTATACAGCGCTCGATAATGGAAACATTGCCAGAAAGAAATGAGTTCTACAGAAAAAGTGAACTATTTCAAGACTACGCATTAACCAATGGAGATCAGCATGCAAAGCTTGTAAAGGCCTACACATACTCCACAAGAACAGAGAAATTTGTTCTCGCTGCCAGAGCTGCGAGAACAAGAACAAAGTTCCTTCAGGACATGTCGTACTTGACAAGAACTCTGCTGAACTCCTTGGGAGTCCTCACTGGTCCCGCCCACTGCTGACACGTCACATTCTCAGACACCATTGGGAAAAAGTTCTGCCCAGATGACGTCTGCCAGGGCTCATTTTGGTCTCGGTTCTTGCGGAGTGTGAGTAGGCCTTAACTCCGTAGTTGTAACTCAGTAATTCCAACAAGACTTCCACTCACAAATTGTCGGTTCTAAACATGTAACTCGGAGAGCTGCACGTCAGGATGTGATGCGACTTCACTGTAGCTACAGCGTCAGTGTGAGGTGCCCAGTTAAACTCATTTCCTGATAGAAGCAACCATGTATATTGTTTACTTATTACAAGAGGATTCACTGACGTATAGAAAAGGATACACCTAGAGAGGACAGAAATACACTAGCAGCAGAGTGGGATGTCCTATTGCATTATTCCACAGTCAACATGTCAGCCTGCTGCTGCCTCTCTTTTCTTCACCAGCATTAGAAAGCCATTACAACTCTGTTTTTCAAATCCTTTTTTCATCCGCCCCCCCCCCCTGAAATTCTAGTGCTGACGACAGAAAGAATGAACGCATTATGAACTCAAGTTGAAAGCCTGGCATTAGAAGCATGTGCACACGAGTCCTGAGCGCTCTTCATTCAGCCTCCCACTCGTTTGCGCGTCACCCGCTGCTCTGTTCTCCACCCATGCTAACGTCAGAGGAGGCCGGCCGACTGTCCTCCCACATCTCCCGCAGACTGCCGCTGCTGGGATATGCGTGCTTTGGTAGGTATTCGACCTCTTCGCTTCTGCAGAGGCTGTGATTGACGGCTGACACGGTACTGACATGTGTCTGTGTAATTACCAGGCTTCATGAGGAACAGCACACATGCTGGATGATGTCAGCTTCCATGTGCACTGCATTGGACCTGAGGCTCTGCCAATGAGCGCTCGCAACACAACATACCCAAAGTCTTTTATTGAAACCTTGACTCATTATCTATATGGATCTGTTAACCTCGGTCCTGTTCTTTCTTATACCACGGCTAATGGGGCCCTGAGCCTGAAAAACACTGACATTCATAACATTATCAGGTGGTCCTTGGCTATGGCTGTTAGTGGTATTCATCTATCTACAGTATTTGTAGTCAAAATGTTTGTACATTTCCCTGCTGTCATAAATTTCACTGCTGTGTGACTTCAGGCTGATTTTATTGTACCTTAAGGCCGGGGCACACGTCGGAAAATGTATGTATGAATGAATGAATATGTTTTGGAACATGTGAGCATGGATGTCCGTTTGGTTTCCCAGCGACCCCTCCCCGGGAGACTCGCCACACAGATCCACTCAGCAACGCATCCTGAAGTGCTGAAACCTGCCAGACTCCCTTTGGAAATCCTGACATTTTAGAAATTTCATCATTGAATGACATATATGAACGCAGATTTGAACATGTTCTAAATATTCTTAACTGACCCGAGTTTGAACCGCTCAGGATCACTCAGGGCCACAGACAATCAGTGGTTGTGATGAAAAAAGGAATTGGATCACTTTAACATGAAGTTTCTTTTTGAAATGGAATATGGAATGTTTAACATGATGATTCATGTTATATATATATATATATAAAATATTCAGTTTTACATCCCTGCATCCTCATTCCTCCCCTTCTGTGCTCCAGTTTTCCCTCTCACGCGCTCTGGCCGGAGCTCAGCAGCCTTTGTGGATGTTCTGAGTGAAGGAAACAGGAGATAGTTCCACAAATAGACCCGTCCTCTGGCTCACAGGGGAGCAGTAGCCCCACTTCTGTGCGCTCTTGCCTCTTATTTTGTGTGTGCCTCAGGCCAAAACATGTTAGCTAGGAACCACAGGGAAATCAAATTTGGAATTATTAGATCATACTGAAAGTATCCAGGGAGGAGACGAATGTGTGCATAAATACGTATTGTTAAGAAAATGGAGCGTTCTCCTGTCTGACAATAATCAGGTGCAGTCTGCCGTAAGCGACAATATATGTTGTAGAATGATTTGCAACAACCTGCAGGTCGGTTTTAATCTGCAGCGTCATGACGGCGATAAACACCAGCAGCCTCCTGTCTGGCAGATGCTATTAGCGGGGGCGATTGTATTACTCAAGACCTTTTTCTGGCAGACATGTTACATGATGCTTTATGTGAGTGTGCGCACAAAAGAAACAAAAAACAGCAGGTGGAAAGGTAAAGATTTTTGATGCGTGATTCTCGTTTTAACCTTCACTGAAATGTTTGAGACGAACCTGAGGACAGGGTGTACTTTCACCGAGGATTAATGAGGAGACCTCGCAGCAAAGTCTGCATGAAGAGGTGGGATCAAATCTTGGTGTGGTTTCACAGTGCTTGAAAGTGGGAGGTGAAAAATTTGAGTCAAACCTGTCGGTGTAGCAGCTTTTTTTTTTTTTTTTTTTATTTGGCTGGCACAACGTTGTCTCTTCCCCGGACCGTGTGTCCTTGCACGTGTGCAACTCTACATCATATCATTCTCTGCTGCATGGCTGATGTGAGAAAACATTTTGATTAAGAATAATAATCCAGTTTTGATACTGAGTCTGTGTGCATAGCTTGGATTGTATGTCTCCTTAAACACAGCAGCTCTCAAAACATATCTCCCTCTGCAATTGTAACTCCGAGGCCGTCTCCAGAGATCTAGCAACCTGAAGACTGAGGCCTCAGGCAAGGCGCCTTTGAGGAAATATGGAGAAGCGAGTCCTAGGACACGAGAGGGGCTTCAAAGCTATGTTACATTATTAAAATGGTCTCACCATCTGCAGACGAAACCCTCAGGACAGACCCGCACCTATCAAAGGAGGTGCAACATATCACACACAAGTATTGTAAGGAGACGCAACAACCATCAAGGAAAAAGTGCAGTAAGCCTGCAAACGGTTTCTGATCAAACAAGGAGTTTGGAATTGACGATCAGTCACTTTTGCATGAGTCACCTCTGGAATCCATCACCCAGAAGGATTCAGGAGACAGAAATCTGACTACTCAACGAGAGTTCTATCGGAGCAAAACTAGCAGCAGGTTCGTTGGTTGCCCCTCACTGGGATCGCTAATGTTGGATGCATGTACATGAGATTTACAGGGGCGGCTGAAATATGTCATGACACTGAGTTCAGAATATGGAACTATCTCATTTAAATATATACATATTTTAAGTAATCTCATTTTTATGTTCTAATTTTTCTTGTGTGACATGGTGGTACAGTGGCATTGTCGCCTCATAGCAAGAAGGTTTGATTCCTGCTAAGGCAATTTGCATATGGGCGCAGATGACAAATGAAAACATCGGAGAATGAAGAATGTGTGTAACAGCCACGATAACAACGTGTTGTTAATGTCTGTAGTTTATTGTGGGAGAGATGATGCAAAATGATTCCACCACCATGAAGCTTTGATTGTTTACACTGATTGTTGCCTTTTTTGTTAGGCCTCTGTTACTTTGGATTATCTGACCTATGACTCGATTGAACCCATCATAATTTATCAGTATTATCTGTCACTGTAAACTCTTTTTTTTCCCTGTTTTTCTAGTATTTCACGACTCGTACACACAGAACCGATTTGTTTCCAGTGGGCTTGTTGTTATGGTGTCGTCGCGCATGGACTATTATGTAATGATCTAACGAAGAGCGTCTTTTTCCGACCTAATTTGTTGTGATAAACATGGTTTTCACACAAACATGAATTATGATGACCTCAGATGTCCGACAGAACTGGAACACACAATGTGTCCTTTGACACGATTACGACCTATTTACGTCTCGTGTCATACAAAGGAGGACAGCGGAGCACAACCTGCTTTCCCTGTCTAGACTTTCTTACTCATCCTATTGTTAAGTCCGCAATTTAGGAAGGTGTGTTCAGTTGCTGCTTATATAACGTGAGCCGTGTCAGACGTAGCAGCTAATCTGATGAGCTGCTATCACCCGAGGCTCAGATGTCCTGTGGAGTGAATATGAGATGGAGGTCAGTAGAGCCACTCCCCGAGTTTGACCCTGGACACACACTCATCCACCAAACAGCAACAAAAAATACCCCCCCTCCACACACACACACACACACACACACACACACACACACACACACACATCCTTTCCTTCCTCCCTCTTAACCACTCCTCCTCAGAAACACAAAGACAACCTGCTTTTCGCAAGGAGAGAATTACCCTTTTTTCCATCAGGCGTTGCTTACGTTGTTATTTTTGGCTTCCTCCCCATCAGAGGCAGGAAGCGGTGTCGGGTTGAGGGAATAAAACTGATGAACAGCGTGTTTGTTCCATATTTATGCAGGAGGATGTACAAAGCGTCAGGCTGTGCTGAGAATTTTTACAAGGCCGATTTGTCGTAGTTTGTAACACTTATCCGACTGTTCATTATAAATCCGCAGCACAGCGAAAAACCGCAGTGGATCGTTAAACAGTTAAACATTCCTCTCCGGTCTAGACGACGGCCGTTTCAAGGTCATTTTCTGAAAGGTTGAGGGAGATAAAATAAACAACATCGCTGGGTGGAGAGGAGTTAGGAGGGTGAGAGAGTTTTCTATCAAGTAACTTCTGGATGCACGTTAGTACGTCAGTGTTCGACGTCGTTTATTGTTTCTACCTTTGGCCAGGGAGGTTCTCGCCACATCTGTCTGTCTGGACGGATTTAAAATGAAATTCATGTAAATAATGATCATGACAGACACATGAAAGTTCAAATATAATTCAATGAAGCGTAATTCTAGAAACCTATGGAGATATTCCCAGACATGTTTGAGCATTTCTCACATTTTGATCTCTTTGTTTCACCCCAACTGGTTGAGGCAGAATGCCATCCACATGCAGTTTCTGTGCCTGTGAAAGGAACTTTTTCCTCTCCTCCTTATTTTTTGCGTCAATCCCAATTTATTGAAGGTTAATGATGAGATACTAATGATGAGATGCCAAGGTTTCCATGTTAGGAATCTGCTTTAAGAAGATTGAGCATGAAAAGGGAAATCATACTTGCAAATGCTACTAATGATTTAAATGTAGAATTATTTATGTCCTTTGTGATTCACATTCAAATGTAATATGCACGTGTCTTCCTGAGCAGATCATAAAACTCCAGCTCATCTCCAGAGCAGCTAATTAAAATGATCAGACTGTCAGCTGTTTCCCTCTGCTGAAATGTGTAATGAAATTTGTTAGTCTAATGGAGCAGGAGTACCAAATGTAATCAGTCTCCTCGTATTAGCCTTTTTTAAAAAAAAATTCTCTCAGTGCACTGTTCTCGCTGTCGGTGCTGACAACTGTGGATAGAAACTTGCTATAGAGGGCGCGCTTATATAGGAAACATCATTATAGCAGAATGTGTAGGAACATCTGTAATGGCGCTTTTCCACAACACTTTTCCATTACAATTCGGTCCCTCCTAGATGCTGACGTCACAGCGCCGGCTGTACGAAACGCAAGCAATGTAGAACATGGAGGAGATGGTGACGTTGCTGCTCAGTTTGCTCAGGACACGATTGCAGACGCAGATCTCTGATCCACACTGCAGCCTCTCCATGCAGCTCTCATAACAGTTGTTTGTTCCAAGTGGACAAAAATCAGTCTGTAGTGACCAATCAGAGGACGGCCCTCTGTCTGTAGTGACCAATCAGAGGACGATCTTTCGTCTCTAGTGACCAATCAGAGGACGGCACTCTGTGACGTCACATGTTTAGTACCAGCTCGGCTCGCTTGGAACCTCGATGGAGGTGGTACGAGGTACGACCGCCAGTGAAGAGGTAGAGCCGAGTCGAACTGGATCCGTGTGGTTGGAAAAGCCCTATATGCTCAGTGTGCGTTCTTGAGAATGCTTACTAATTGAAAGACTCTTTGAACATGTCAGTCTTTTTTTCCCACATTTCCTCAAGCAGGTCAGAACAATAAAATGATTCATCTTGTTTACAGATTCCACCAACAATCTGTTGGCCCACTTAGGCACTTTTGAACAGGAGCCATAACAGACTGTTCTCACACAGGAGGGGCAGAGCGTAATTGCCATGTTCAGTATGTTTGAGGAGAGTTACGCCTAGAAACCCAATGTCAGCCTGTCCCTCTGCTGGCAGGGTTATTTACACAAGTCTAAGCTGCATTGTGGGGACGGTTCTATCTGCGGGGCTCACGTGTTCTCAGAGGATTGACGTCACTCGAGGTGGAACCTTTGGCGACGTCGTGAATGATCCTCTGCGCACCACAACGGTTCCGCCGCGGCCCCGTCCACATGACGCGTTGTGTAAATGCGTGTTTTGTCATCGGTACGTCCGATCGGCCAAATGGATCCTGGAAACTCAGGGGCTGTAAACGCATTTGCTGGTCTCAGGGTGAACAAAAAAATTGAATATGCCGCTCTCGGCTTCGCATCTTGACGGTGTATCCTCATCCTTTCCTTATCAAGGTGTCACCACCTACAGTGGGCAGCTCTTGTTACATAAATTCTCACTTTTTTCTGTCAAAAAAAATCACATTTTGGACGGTTCTGTTTGCTCGACAGACAAGGAAATGTCACTCCACCGTCTCTTCTTCTTTTTTCTGTGAATCACAGCGCCAGCCACAGGCCTGGAGTATGAACTACAGCCTGTCGAGTCGTTTCCGATGGATTCAGATTCAGATTCATTTGGATGTAAACATTCTTGATAAGATGCAGAGGAAGTTGGAGGAAAGTAAGATGGTTTTAGTCTGTGTGGACATGGCCTGAATGTGCCCAATAAGGTGAACATTTACATTTGAGATGAGATGTGAATGTCCTCCTTGTATATTTATGGCGCTGAACAGTATCACACACACACACACACAACGTGGTTGTTTTGCTGACAGTGTGTCTCGCTGTTTAATTGAATGATATTCAATTCCGCATTGTGGACTTTTCCTTTCCTGACACAAACTGGGCTTTTGTTCCCTGGAACAAATCCTCACTTTTCACTGGATTCCACTGGAGCGGAGGTCGGGTTCGTTCGCATACATCACAGTGATGAACGGAGGGTGCGTCATGGAGAGGAATCAGACGACTCATGTGAGGAGGAGAAAAAAAAGCAGCAGCTGTTTCAGATTGTGTGGCTGAGCGGTGCTCTTAAGGACACGCATCTGGGCCGCAGTGCCTGTGAAGTTGTCTTCTTTGGAAACCAATGAGCCATATCCAAAGAAAGAAAAAAAGGCCCCCCAGCGGAACCAGGCAAAGGCTTTGATGCGGCCATGCTGCTGCACGTCTGACGCCGTGGCGTGGTGTTGTGGGTGGGAGCGCTGCAGGATGAGCCTCAGGAGTCGCCTCACCTGGAACTCTGAAAGCACATTGCTTCCAACGTGTATCGCTTAGTAAATAATCCAGTGTCTATCTCAGGGCAGCGGTTTTATTTCCCATGTTTGTTTGCGGCTGCTTCTTTTGAAAACAGTGAAATCAAACTTATGTACGAATGCTGGCCTCACCCTTGGGTGCTTTTCATTTAAGAACATACCATGCATATGGGATATAGAGGACGAGACGGGCAGACGGAGGTGAACGTGTGTTCACATCTTTTTGTATATATTCATACTTCTAAAACACTATTTGTCAGTTGTTATGTAATAAGTGAAGTTATTTTTTTGCCTAAAGGCAGCTGTAACGTCTATACAAGACACACACACACACACACACACGGTATTTTGGGAATTTTTACATTTTGAATTTTGAAATAAACATTTAGACCATGAAGCTGAGGGATGGAAGACAGACATTCTCAGACAAATACAATGAGAACCCAGTTCTGCCTTGATATTTACTGAGTGAATACGGTGTGTGTGTGTGTGTGTGCTTGTGTGTGTGTGTCATACACTTGCAGCTAGAAGAAAAGAAAAATAAAAGGATTGTTGTGTGTTATGTAAGTGAGAAAACGATTGTTGGTCATGTTTCATGAGATTGCTGTCATGTGCTCAGCTCTTTTGTGTCCACAGTCCTTTAAAGATACTTCCACTTCCATCTGATCCACATTTCCCAAACTTGTTCCACTTGTGAGAATGCATGCGAGATTGTTACACCTTCACTTCAGGGAAATAACACAGTTACCGCTGTGGCTCGTTGAAATGTGTCTTTAGTTTTAGTGGGAAGATTAAATTACAGCTCTTGATGCCTCCAACACATAGTTTGTTTCATGGAACCAGACACACATGGTGCACAAATACGTTTGCTCTTCAAAACAGCTGAGTCACGCAGATCGGCCTTTTGGCAGATCAGTTTATGAAATGCTCTGAAAAAGTTTGTCATTTAGAAAATGGTGGAAATTGCATTCAAGTTAAAAAAAAAGACAACAACACACTAAGTAAAATGTAAAAAAAGCATAGAAAAGCACTGTAACATTTATGTTTTAACACTTTATAGGACACGTATTGAAATGCTTGGAAAGTCAAAATTCCAACCCAACTTTTTCCACATTTAAACTTAACACATCTCAAGGAGAGTTGTGGTGTTTGAATGCAGCTGTTGGTGAGAGAGAAAAGAACAACGCACACAACTCTAAGGTCACATTTGGACATCTTATGTTAAATAGTCCACATCATCCTGCATCCAGGGGAATTTGAAAAATCACATTTATACTTTTCTGGGTTTTTTGTTTTGTTTTGTTATAAATAAATCAATGTTCATTTTCTACAAAAATCTATTCAAAAATGTTCTAAATTCCTTCATAAATGAGAGATGGAAGGCATCATTTCTCACCCTATAAAGGGTTAAATACAACCTATAAAAAAAAAAGAGAACTACCATCAGCCGTGATTTGTCACATGGTCTTTACAAACACACATCGTCAACCTACTTTCCAACGTCTTAACGTAACATTCTCTTGCGATCACTCCTCAGGCTCGGGGCCACATCAGCCCCCAGAGACACCGTCCCATCACTGACATGTTTCACCGTGACAGTAGTAGAGCGCAACCATCGTCAGCCTTCACGTTCACCTGGAGTGTTTGTCAGTGGAATCGTGTAACGTCAGCGCCGATGACCGATGGAGGACGATTGTGTGGAACGTGTGTGGAATTTTTCTGTAAAGGTGAGAAGATGTTAAGTCAGATCCCAATCTTTGGCTGTTCTCCATCAGGAGAAGTGCAGCACCTTCTGCAGCGCCCTCCTGAGCGGCACCTTCTCCTCAGGCTCGCTGTCAGGAATCATCTCGGCGCTTCTCTCTGCGCTCAGCTGCAGCTGCGGCCTCCTCTGCCGGGCGGCCTGCAGCCCGGCCCGCGTGATGTTCCTGCAGAAGTCCACCTTCACCTCCTCCAGGCCGCCAACGTGAGACGCCGCCGCATGCAGGACGTGGTCGGTGATGCGGACGCAGTTCTCTAGGTGGAGGCGCCGCAGCCTCCTGCAGCTCTGCAGCACGGACACCACATCTTGGTCTGTGATGTGTCCACAGCCCGACAGCGTTAAGGAGAGCAGGTTGGGGCACCTGTTACACAAACAGAAGTCAGTCTGACACGTGAGGGAGTCCCATCGTAGCAACACCTGTCCTGAGTCATCACAGGACACATCACACCCAAAGAGTGTGTGGTGTAGTGTAGTAGTAGGGGATTAGACTGTTTGAAGAAGGACTAGTCTTAAATAAGCAACTCGCTTTGGCGTGTGTGCTTATTTACACACAAATACTCCTCAGCGCTCTCGAATAGAATCGGATGACAGAGAACACATAGATCTCGGATGTTGTTGAATGGGATGAAAACAAACCCGGTTAGAGGCAGAAACAGGATCTGTTTTAACGCCAGCGCAATGTAATACCTCTTTTCTTCGCACACGTTCCCCTTGGGGTGGGGGGGGGGGCGCTGTCGTGAATAAATGCGGTTGATGCCAAACTGAACAATAACAGGATGTTTGATGAATTGGAACAGAAGTGTTTTGTTTTGTTTTGTTTTGTTTTGTTCTTTGGTCACAATACTTTTATGAATTGTCGTCCCAGGATCAGACACTTGATGGCAAAGGATGGCGGATGTCATTTGCTGATGCAGATTACATAAAGACTTACATAATCTTACCACTTTAACACATGTGAGCCAAACATATTGCAGTCGGTGTTGAGGGTGCTGCCCCAGTAACCTCTGAAGGGACAGCGGTCTGTCCACGTGCCTCTCTGCACTTTTTTTTTTATCAGTGGGTGTCGTTATCGAACATAAAAAAGAAGCGACATGCGGGCTGGTGGAGGTGGAGCAGTGGAGCTGCTCAGAGCTGGAGGTCTAGTCAGCCTCCACTGGCGTGAACATGAGGGATAGGAACCCGGCTCTCGTTACATAAGCCAGCCTCTTGCGGCGCCTCCGCTGACTTTGTGTCGCTATTTTTCAGCGCGTTTGAGATTATCACCCAGCTCGTTTATTTTCCGACGCGTACGGAGGAACAGACGTCTCATTTGTTGCACCCTGCTGCGGTGATAAAGTCACGTCACTCAGCCATTCATTTGTCACTCGTCCCCAAAGCAGAAAAAACGCCCCACAGCTACAGACAGATATGAAAGATGCGGAGGTTCTCGCCAGCAGGTTTATTGCTCTCTGTGCCTAAATATCCTTTCAACCACAGAAATGCCTGCAGTGTTTTCTTCTTTCCATTTGGGTTTTACGACATGATGCAGTTCACATGTACAGCAGCAGCCTGGTTCCAGCTCTGGTCTGCTGAGGCCACAGAAGAACACTGCGCTGAGAACCGGTAATTATCTCTCTAATGACTGGTTTGGTTCCCTAACGGTTATTTTGTCTGGTCAAATTATCCCGTGAACTCCAAAAGGAGCGACGACATAGGTTAAGCACGCAGCTCCTTTTGCGCTTTTAAGTGGAAAAGGGTTCGTTTCGAGAAAGCAATGAAACCAATATCGAGGCTGTAATTAGAACATACATTTTTGAACAAAACACATGTGGACACGCCGTCTAAAATCGTTATTAGCGACCATCATTTGCTATTGAAGCTGCGTGGAAAGTTAAAAGAAGAAAAGGATGAATGTCTAACAGCCGGCGGATGGACCTGGTCCACGCAGTCGTAGTTTGAACCCGTGTGTCGGCCCCACTCTGCCTAATGGGCTGTAAATTAATGCAGACGCCAACTGATGTCTGAAAGCAACAGAGACTATAAGGGGTTCCTATTTGCCGTTTAGCAGATGTTAGATAGTCTGTTTGACTACATTCATGAATAGGTAAATACAGCGAAACAAGATTTGTTGTTTATTTCATCATTCCTCACATTTCATTTTGAAGTGGTGCATCTCTGTCGTATATATAACATGAGGCCGCGTCCACACGGAGACGTTTTGTTGTTGTAAAACGTACATTTTACATCGTTCAGGTCCAACTCACTTTTTTCAAACCCGGTCTTGGGTGAAACAAATTTGAATGCGCACAGTTGCTGCGCGAATCACAAGGACTTTCCCTACAGAGGTGTCAACCCCCCCCCTCCCCAGCAACAGCAGCAACAACAACAACAACAACAACAACACTTGTTGTGTTCGTGCTGCAGAACATAGTGAGTCAGATCAGTTTAGAGCCAAGGATCGGCCTCATTCTATATTTGCTCGACAGACAAGCCCCACTGTCTCTTCTTCTCTGTGTTTGGTGAACTTCAGCGCCACCTACAGGCCTGGAGTATGGACTTCATTTACAAACGATCCTTTTGAATGCAAAAGACGGAGGAACAAAGATGGATTTGGCATGTGTGGACGTGGCCTAAAGGTTTTGTAAAATAGTGATGTGTTCTTCCAGGTGCTCCTCATAGAAAATCAGAGAAGGCTAATGAGTTTGAGGTCAAAATAATTCTTTGTTCTATTATTTTTTTTTGAGTGAACATTGAAAACAGGTCCTGGACAGTCCGGAACACTGCTAAGGGATTAAAACACACAGCCGGCTGCTAAAACTGTGAGCACCTTGTGAGTGGCTCCTAACTTCCCAAATAAGTAACCGAAGGCGTGCCTGTTCGCACGCTCACTGAGATAAAGCATCGATTCATTGAAATATCTCAGTCTGCACTGGAAATATTTATCCAGAGACTCTTGTGCCACCCACTTTACAACTCACACTCCTCCTGAGAGTCTTAAACTGTGTATTTTTAGTTCAGTGACCTGAAGATAGTTCAAACCAAACAGGCTGCTGATAACGGACTGTGTCACGTGACGTGACGGAAGCACTGGAAGGTTCATTTTGAAGTCTTCTTCAAAATGAACTGTGAGTGATAGTTACCGCTGCCAAGGAGGTTCTGTTTTTGCTGGTGTTTGTTTGTTTGTCTGTTGGCAAAATAACTCAAAAAGTTTAAATACAATTATTTATTTGAGTGAAATGTTTAGTAACTGCTGCTTATGTTGGTGGTGTTCTAGAACCATCCGGATCTATGAATCTTCCTCATTTTCAGCATCTGTGTCTAGAACTCCACAATAGCAGCGGTGGACTGTCTCAGTGGACCAGTGGTTAATGGGTCTGTCTGTTAACACAAAGGTCGGGGGTTGGAGCCCACCCAGGGACGGAGGGTTGGTTTTTGTTTTACCATTGAAAGAAAATGAAGAACAAAAAGAAAAAAAATCTAGCTCAGAGTGGATGGTTTGTGTAACAAGGTTGTTAATGATTTGACTGTCGGTGACAAAGTCATGTTTTGATGATCAATGAATTTATTAGAGGAGATACAATGAATGGAGGACGATAATACTGGCTGGAAACGAGCTGGGGGAGGTCTGAGCTCTCTGAGTCCTTTCCTAGTTGTTTTTCCCCCATGATGTTTAAAAAAAAAAGGCTCTGACGTCAGAGGGTGCGTGGAGTCTCATTCAGGAAGAGACGGGCAGGGACAGATGCACATGTTCTTTCCTCCAACAGCTACAAAGAGCAAATTGTAGGCTCCACCTGCCTGTAAACCTCCAGCCTGCAGCTGCCTGGGAGGGTCCGCAGCCAAACGGCTCCCCAGCACCCAGACAGCCTCTGGTCCCCTCCCACCTCGTCACGTGCGCTCGCCGTCCTCTCCTCCAGACAGTTTGGGAGGGTTTATCAGTATGCCGTCAGCGAGGCTTCAGGGCGTCGAGATAATGGAGCCAGGCTAAGTAGGTGGTGCTAGTTTGGACTCGTCTCGCTGCGCTCGTGTCTCAAATTTCACAATACAGGAAATCCTCACAGACGCTCAGCAAATGTGCCCCCGCCCCCCACCCCCTTCCTCTCGTTGTCGGGACGGCTGCGGACGGCGGCCAGACCCCCCTCACATCGACGGCTATTACGGGCTACTTTGAAGAAATTGCCCAGAGAGCTCATTATGGCTGTGTAACATGCAGCGAGCCACGCACCAGACCCAGAGCCAGAGGAGCGGGCGCATCCTGTCGAATGCAACGACAGCCAGCATGGACTGAAGTTGACATCTGGCCGTAGATGTGTTTACTGAAAGAGACCCATGACCCACACGTGTGTCGTTCCTCCGTCTTTGTGCGGAGCTCCACGCTCACCATCTGCTTCTGATGAGTTGGCTGTCTGCAGCTAAAATGACATGGTCAGAGTCAGTACGCCATGTGCCTTCAAATGAAAACGGTTTTGTTCCCTGTGACGGGTGCGAATCACTCTACGGATCCAGCAATTGTGGGATCGTCTTCAGGAAACCTCCGGCCAAAATCACACACGTTCGTGGAAAAAACCCCAAAACAAAACATGTGCGTCCTTTCAATAGGACTTTCAGAAACGCGAGAGACTTACGGGAAATGTGTAGACGTCATGACCATGTAATCGAAGCTGTGGGATGAAACTGAGACCGTTTTCATGTTGTTTGGGACTAAAATCAGTCTTCAGCTGACTTTAGATGAGATAATAGTGTTGGGGGCGTAACGGCGTCATGTAATTTAATTCTAAAGTAATTGATCACATTAGCGGAGACCAATGTCATTAAATCACAGTTTCTAGCACAATGTTATGTTGTCACTGAAAACATTTTGACAGATGACTGAAAGAGGGTAACTTGTCATTTGAATGAGAAACATTTCAGAGGTAACTTCCCCAACACTGTCAACATTTGAAACGCTCCGCCTCTGACTGTACATTTTTAGGGATTAGTCCTTTTTTTTAATCCCCGTCGGTCGGTTTCATTGGTGGATCTAAAGAAAGAAAAGCACTCACATGTGACGAACATGAGCCAGGAAAGTGCTGACCAGTCGTTGGTGTTTAGCGCAGATGTCCTTCTGAAACGAGCTCTTCAGCCAGTCCTCGACGTTGCACACCTGCAGCACCCTGCTGGAGTACCAGCAGATGGACAGGTGATGCAGAGAGGCTCCCAGCACATAGTTGTCCCTCCTCAGCTGACACGGCGAGCTGAAGCGCAGCGCGTTCCAGAGCCGCGGGTCCGCGAACACCTCGCGGAGCCGGGTGCAGGTGAGCGACAAACTCTTTCTGCTGTCCTTGTCCAGGAAGGAGAAAAGGTGGAGGAGACACTCGTGGTTGAGCTGGCTGAGATGCATGGTGAGAAGAGAGCCCTCGTCCCCGGGGCGCTGGTCGGCCTGCTGGTCGGCAGCCACAATGAGCCCGCAGCCTCTATTGTGCGGCCTAGATACATGATGCCTCCTTCGGCACATGCTGGAGGCCTGAACATATAAGGCCGTGGAGTCGGGGCTATTTTGGGAAGACAACTGCCAGTGTAGTCAAAGATGGGAGTGTTTGAGCCGTACGCTCCCTCTCCATCTGTCATGGCTCTCAACAGGCGGCGAGCAGCAGCCCGCTGGACCGGGCCAGATGTTTACAATACTCTGGCCTAGTTACAGGAGTCACACGGAAGAGGAGAGAAGCACATCCATTCAATTATTTATTATTGGTGACGTCACTTGTTTAATGCAGTTAACATAGTTTCAGTACAAGAGAAGCACTCGGAGAGCTCAGACCTCCAATGAGGGGAACTGAGGCAAAATGGCACATGGAACTTTGATCAAAACGCTTTTATTTTTGTTTTTCAATCAAAGAGGGAGACATGCGTAGATTATTAATACAAAATCAAACATTCAGATGTGTTGTAACACGTCTGGCTGTCGGGATGATTTTGTCTCGTTGCTTCAAGGGTTTGACTAATAACTGGAGCGCCGATAGTCAAATTGAATGGTTTGTGGTACTTGAAAACCAGAGAGGCATCTGATGTGCGATGCTCCCTCATGTTGGGTCACGTTCCCCGTCGGTCATATCCTTCTTACAACCGATCTTTTATGGCCTCCTCAGAGGCCGGGTCTGGAGTTTTATTTTCCACCCACACTCTCCTTTTGATCAGAAAATACTGCTTTACAGCCGAACATGTGAGAGCGCCAGACGACCCCCCCCCCCCACGCCTCCTCACACACACACGCACACACACAAAGAGATTGGATCACGAGCGGGTTTCAGTAAAAACCCTGAGTGTCTTAATCCTGCAATGAGGGAAAATGTGGAGCTTTCTCTTTTATTTTCACACAAACTGACAGAAATCAAACGTCTTTGAAGGTTCTTGTATTTCATTTCACCTCAGTTCATCAGTAACACTGAAATTTGTTTCAGCTTCAGTTTTCGTCATTTCAGGGTCAGTAAACTGGGTTTCCTCCAAACCTTTGTGAAACGGGCCCCAGGATCGTACAGGTGTTATTTATTCAGTCCTGTCAACAGGGAACATGCGTGTGAGTGTTTTCATCTAAATGGAGTACTGACAGTTGTACACACCCGTGGGTTGAACACACTGTACTGTACAACTTGACCCATTTCTGCTGCCTAAAATTCTCCCAGCATCAGATATCAGATAATGAGTCCTGGAAAAACCTGATGACAACCAGACAAGCCCTCCGTGTGACAGAAAGTCACTGGCACAGCTTGTTGTGTCGCAGTTTGGTTTAAGGAACACCGTGAACTAGTGAGTCACTGTGTGTGTGTGTGTGTGAGTGTGTGTGGAATTGCTCAACTTGAGTTCATACCAAGGTGGCAAAAGGCTGAATACCATTACACCTGAGTCATGACAAGTCCCCGGCACATATCAAGTTATTTCCTGTTCCACTTGCTAGAACAGAACTACAAAACAGGACGTTGGGAGATGTGACGATGGGATGCTGCTGACATGATGTACAGTGACTCACCATGGGCCCTGATGTCCCCCAAACACACTCCTAATCAAATGTACGCTGTGCAACGTGAGCTTATTACAGGCAGCTGGGACGCAAGGGAGGAAAAAAGGCCACTTGTGCCATTAATGAGAGCAGAAGAGTCCACGGCCACCTGTGAGCAGTCGAGGAAGAACAGCTTTCATCCGTGTACACAGGAGCGCTTGTCCCTGCCTAGGCGAGAAGGCTGAATGACTGGTGCACATCTCAGGGCGAACACTCTGGTGTATGAGCGCAGCTGTTTGTGTGTGTGAGAGAGAAGAACAAAAACACTCACACCTTGACGTTACACTTGGACATTGTATGTATCCCATACAGTTAGCAATAATGGTTGTACTGTTGTTTCATTATGAGCCAGTGGTAGGTGTGGGTATAGACAGTATATACATGTACACACAAGCACACATACATATATATACTGTATGTATGTATATATGTTACAGGTAATGTGATAAAGCAGGTAATACGCAAACAACCTGACCTCCCTTGTTGTGTCAGGGTCAGGGTAAGGGTTGGTGCTCGCCAACGGATTGTTGATAAAATGATAAAAAACAACCTGACGTACCAGGTTGTATGCAAACTTGGGTAATATGCATATTACCTATTTTTTTCACATTACCCATAACATATGTGTGTGTATGTATTGTATAGGTGTATGTACACAATATTTGCTCTAGTGATATTATCCTATAATTCATAGAATCACTTTTCTTATAGAGCCCGGGGAATTGTTATTTCTAGGAAATGGTTGTACTAAGAGTTTGCACTATTGTTGTGTATTCATTCAATGACTAACTACAACCACTAGTGCTAGCTTGAGAGAGATAAAAAAGTAAACACCCGATAACCGGTTATGTACGAGAAAATTATTTTATTTGTGTCTTTCGCCGAGGGCTGGAAAAGTTGTTTTCTGCAATGGATAATTCACTCCTTAGTGTGAGAAAATTCTTTTTTTTTTAAAAACACCCTCAATTTTAACAAGCAGACAATTGATTTGATTGCTAATCAGTTATTTGGTTTTGAAAATTAAATGATTATCATGCTAGCTATAAGAATAGTTAAATATGAGTAAATATTTAAATTCCTATTTTACCCTGCACACTGATCCTTGGGAAAACACAGATCTTCCCAATGATACTTTTATTAGTTTTATCCTAAGGGAGAATTAAAAGAAACCCGATCACACATAAGTGTCACGTTCTATCAAAAACGTAAGCTGATCTGCCTTGTGAGACCGGGGCACATTTGTTCCATTTAAGCAACGTGATATTCACCTTTCTTCCATTAATGAGATTAGCAGGAGACATTAGAGCTGCCTGGATACAAAAAAAAATAGTTCAACAGCTTGAACAGCGTGATGAATAGGAAGAAAGAGTCTTGAGGTTGTGTAGGTGTGGTTATGAATAATAAATAAAAGATTCTCAGTGTCTTTTCATTTTGCCTGGCACGTTTTAAAAGGAATTCTTCAACACTCAAATCAGATAAACATGAAATGTTAAATGTTTCAAATACAAAAAAACCAATGATTTCTTTCACATTGAAACAGATTTGGACACGCCTAATGAGTGTTTGGCAGTCAATAACTAAAAATCTCTTTCATGAACTAGGAAAAAAAAAAAAAGTACAAGGTTCTTAACAGGTGGAAAGTTAGAAACTGAATTGAGATGCCAAATGTTGCCAGTGGAGAATGATAACTGGACCGTCTTCAGTCTTTTCACACGATTACCTTTGGAATCTATTACAGACAGAAGTCAACCACCAGCAACACGTCAGGCTTCAAAGAACGTGAGCAGCAACTTAGACACAACGTCGTTCTGCACATCACTGAACCCACACACTTGCATGACTCAGCTAGGATGCATCAGTCAACAATCAGCCTCTTTAACCTACGGGGTTTCCCCAATTCAGCTGTGAGCACGTTCACATGGAAGGGGTGAATTATGACAAAACGGTGATCGCAGACGAGTCGGGGGGAGTGGTGATCAACTCCTACCCAGGCGGTTAAACGGGCATTGAAGTTGTACGCTCACCGTGAGCAGCTAATCCTTCAGTTACATGGTACGTAAAGTAGAAATTGTTGCAACGGTCGATGACAAGCAGCAGCAGCGGGGGCTCTGTGGGACGTTTCTGACGGAGGAAGCAGCGGCTGAAGGGGGGCATCTTTGATCTTGTTGCGCAGGACGCTGACGTCACAGTCAGGTTTGGCTCAAACTGAAAACCGCTCATCTATTTGAACACGCCCACTGGCTCATGGTTAAGGCACAAATAGTCGTGATCAGAATCACAGGTAGGTGTTCTGGGAAAGCAAAATGATCTTATGGCTTTTAAATTCAAGATTAGTGGCAGCGGCTAGATGTCTTAGGAGCGAGAGAGGACAAATAAGAATTCAGAGGTGGTGTTCTGACGTTATTGGTCTTAAATCATTGATCAAAGGCGTGTGGAACAGGAGCAGGACATGGCTTCAAAGGGGTGGGGGGTGAGGGGTGGGGAGGTGGGCTCATGGCAGGAATGGGTGCATCACTTTCCAAAAGAATACTTTGGTCAGTAAGGTGCTTTTAAAGGTGTTTGTGCTGCTCTGGAGCAGGTTACCATGGTGATATGACCTGTTTAAAAGGACACTAAAAAAACAAAACAAGAAGAACGCACATGTGATGTTTGTTCTCTAAACATGCACGTGCGGCTTGGTGGAGCCAGAGGTGACAAGCTCATTGTGCCACAGCCTGTGTGTTTTGGCCGACGTCCATGGCAGCACACTCGTCTGACGTCTGAGTGTTGTTGTCTGCCTCGACCGAGCCGCCTCGCTCAGGGATCGCCCCGTCCAGTGCGGCCGTGGGTCCGTCTACGCGTTCTGACGCCGTGCGCGGGGCTGCCATCGCCACGCCGTCGGCTCCCGCTCCCCGGTCGCTTGTGTGTGCGCTGTCCGAGGCCACGTGGTCTGTCCTCTCCACGTAGAAGAGGATGTAAGCCTTGGCCTTCCTCACTGCGTCCTCATTGGTCAGAGTCACGGTGCTGTCGTTGAAGTGGTACCAGTGCCCCTCGTGGCTGCCGTATGCCGTGTAGTGGCCTGATCCAACCCTGAGAACACAAACACATCCAGCGCGTCACGTTCTGTTGCCTGGCTTCAAACAGGATGCTGAGGGGAGAGAGACACGTCAGCCCGGCTGCACCGCGGCACAACATCGCCACTCAGAGGCCGCGGGTGGAACAGCAGCATGCCGACAAACAGCAGAGGGTGGGGAAACCTTTTCAGGAGCCGCAAGTCTGACGTCTGCTTACAAAAAAAACATTAAAAAAAACACATTGTACAGCTTTAGTGGTGGGTGTTCATTGGAAGAGGAGGAGGAGATGGATTTTTAAAAATATTTTTATTCTATGTTAATTGTGTGCCCCAATACACCAAGACGCAGTCTTTGCACGTACAATCACACTTGGCTACAACACACATTGTGATTCTATGTGTAGGGAACCAGGTGTTCAATCATACTACTTCAGTACCAAAGGAAACTCAGCTGGGAGACAACAAACACTGTACCACAGACAACGAAACGTGAGCTGCAGCGGCTGGAGGAGCCTGTTAAAGCTGATCAGAAATGTCCAGATGAGGCTTTAACACACTCTTCTTTCTTCTACTACTCACCCAGATCCATGATGCACAACAATAGCAACCAGGTCGTACAAACGGCTGTCGGAGTTTTCAGGCTGCAAAGAGAAAAGACGGCACAACATATTCAGAACTGTGTTTTACTTCATCCACATCCATTTTCATTACGTCATTGGCTGAGTGGTTTTCTATTGGGGATGGGTGAGGTGGAAGTGTGAAGAAGTGGTGACCTGTCCAGGGTGCACCTTGCCGGAGCAAGTGGGGGATGACAGACAAAGGTATGGTTGTGCTCCCACTTTACCACTAGATGTCACTACATCCTACATGACTATACAACTTATAAATGTTTGGGTTGTCTGTTTGTTTTCTTTTTAATTTTACACAGATGTTTAATGTCTCAGTAACTGCTGAGTAATATACAGTCATGGTATTCACAGAGAAGTATATAAACACAAGTTATTGGTGTTGCTTTCTTCTTACCTCCAGCAGGTAGCCTTTCATGTCCAGATCCTTAAGTGGAAATTCCACATACGTGTCCACCTTATTTCTTAAAAACGCTGTCCAGTGGAATCGTTTCAGGTGCAAACATAGAACCTGTAGTAGGAAACAAAGTGGGTTCTTTTCATTTGTAACCAGTAGTTTGCGACTGTTCAGGACTGCAGACTCTGACCTGGGGGTAAATTTAAAACACAACACAGAGGTTTTGGAGCCTGATTACGATCTTTTTTTAAACCGGGTCCCAGAGTGAATAAATCTGAAGACGACACCATTTCATCTGTGTGTGTTCAACCTGTACACGTCTTTCCTGAGCCGATGACGTCATAGCTCCACCCCTCCTTAGCCTGCATGTGCTAACTCGCTAACGACAATAACAATGGCGTCTCACTGTGTCGGTTCAGAAGCTGCTGAATGTGATGTGTGTTCATCTGTCCACAGAAATCCCTTTGTTCCATTCATATCCTCCACCGTCTTTTTTGTTTGTTTACATCACACTCAAACGCTCAAGCTCCATGTCTTCTTCTCTGTGAAGGTGTATTTCTGTGGCAGCGTTACAGCGCCACACACAGGCCTGGCATGTGTACTACAGTGCATACACTGGATTTGTGTGGACGCCGCGTGTATGGAAAATGTGGATCAAACTATTCCGATTCAGTCTCTTGTGTGGCTTTAATTAAGAAAATCACTATGAGGCAACATCATTAGTTTTCAGGTGAGCAACACATTTGATACACATGGACAATCTCCTACCTTTGGAAGCCGCTGGATCCAGAACTTCTTGGTGGATTTCTGTCGTTTCTTACACTTGTGGCAATAGTACAGCTCTGTGTCGTCGAGCTCCTCCAGGTCAGTGAAGCTGCGTAAGCAGTCTAAAACGCAGGGTGGGGGGGCTTAAATACTGCAACAAAAAACACTGAACTTCTTCTGTGTGACAGTGGAGAGAGCTATTACCACGTAACGTGCATGTCGGGCCTGGCTCTTGGTCCTTACTCCTCTTTTGTCTGAACTGGCTGGGAATGTCCAAAGATAGATCTGAGTCACAGAGAAAGGAAATGAATTCTGCATTCTGGTATGACCAGTTGAACATATCAGTGATAATGTGTTTTACACTGCAGTTCATACAGTCTCACCAAGAAAAGGGTCAAACTTCCGGGATTCGGTCCCACAGAGCAAGCAGTTGACTTCGTTCTGAAGTACACCGCCAAAAATAGATGTGACGACACTGGCGGTCCCGTTTCTGGGATGAATCAGAAAGGCAAACACAAGGCAGTTTTTTTTTCTTTCCCCAAGTCAATGTTCATGTCCCCAAGCTGGAAAATATGCAAATACAAAAACAACATCACATTCTGCATTCGAACAAATGTGTGTGCGCATGGTTGGACCGTGTCACCCCGTAAGAAAACATGTTCACGTGTGACATGAGACATGTGAGTTATGTCATTTCCTGCGTAAACTGTTTCTGTACAGTACCAGAGGCTAAAAGCACATACATATAGACACACACAAACAACATGTATGTGCCTCAGATGAGATCAGGTTGAGGTGAAACACGGAATATATCACAAGTCTACCACAACTGACGCCCAACTGTCAGTGGATCCCTGATCACCATGACCCTGTGAGGTCATCGATGACTGTTTCAGTGACCCTGACAAGAACTACTGTCTTATGACAGCACAATATGACGGTATTTAAACTTTGGAGCATGTTCAGGGAGTTGGGCCAGTGGCTGTCTTTCAGTTTTTCTTTTCTTTTCTCTTCTCAGGTGATTTAGTGACACTGCTGACGAGGGTGTTTTGTTATGACTTTGGCTGTTTCTCACTCTGACCACAAATGAATAAAAAACAGCAACTTTCTTCTGAATTGACTAGTAGTTGCAGTGTGACTCACCGATTATACGTTTTGCTTAGATTTCATCTTGGCCGGACATAACAACAGACACGCATGGAAATCTAAGCTACGGCTGGTTTCATGGTATTTTAACATAGGACATACTGGACCACAGCTACATGAGCACAACGTCAGTATTTTAGTAACTTTCGTCATGAGAATTCTCCAACAGAAGAGTGGGTTCCTAATAATGGATTAGGAGTTTTGCCATAGAAACCTGTGAGGACCTGAAATAGCCTAAACGTAAGACATTTTTCTCAAAAATGGAACGATATTGCTCAAACACAAGCTTCACACTAGTTCTCTTTTACTCCTACTGTTATGACACGGTAAGTAGAGGTTTATCTTATCTGGACTAACTTACATGCCACATTTCCCCTCAGCGTTGGAGAGCCGGACTCCGTCCTGAGGTGAGACTGGATGAGCGCTGCCGTTGCGACTGAACTGCAGCTCTCTGTGGAGGTGGTCGAGCAGGTAGCGCATGAACTCGTGTGCGTCCTGCTGCTGGTAGCCCCTGAACACACACACACACACACACACACACACACACACACACACAGTGACACTGGTATCTGGGAGCACCGGGAATATAATCAATGAGATTCTAAGATTCATCGGGGGGATCTGTCTGCTTGTTGTTGCTGTACCTGAAACTTGGCATGATTTTCCATATGGCATAAAACAAGGAGTCTGGACTGAAGGCCGACTGGTTCCCTTGCCACAGAGAGCAGAGGGTTTTCCTGAACTCCTCTACTAAAGAGCTGTTCAGTAAGGAGAAGTCATGTCATGATGGTGCACAACATGGCTGATTTAGAAAAAAACAACAACAAAAAAAAAACCACATATGCTGCTTACTTGCCTCTCTCAAACTGGCCATATAGACGCCTATGAGATGTGCTTAGCTTTAGCTTCACTTCACCAACGTGAAAATATCAAATTTCTGTGCGAGGACTTAGAGCACTATGTGACCAAATCAATTACTTTTGTGGTTTGACAATATAACAACATTTTAAAAGGGCTTAATTATGTCGTCATCACATGCTAAACTACAGTGAACATAGCCTGGGTTCATGCTGTGCCAGCCATCTTAAAGGAAAAGCAAACTATTGTTGCACGTATCCGTTCCATATTTGCTTTACATGAGTTACAGATCATTGCACTTAGCACATAGCTCCAGAGGAGGACCTTACACAGTGTTGTCCCCTTGGCTGCGGGTGTGGTACATCCTCCTTCCTGCGGTCTTCCCACTGCGCAGAGCCACCGCAGGCAGCTCCTTGAAATAACAGCTGAACTGCTTAATGTTGCTGCAGAGAAAGTGTGATTTGTGATTGAACAGAAAGCAGGTTTCACACTTGAGTGCAGCACTCTGCTCTAGTTAATTAACTCTCCGCTGGCATAGTTGACAGTTTGGAAGTACACAACGGATAATTAGTTCATTAAACACGGCGTGGATGAAACCTGCGACGGAAGAGTCGGATGAGAGGATGGAAAAACCCTCGTGGATGATTCGTCATGGAGCCCAGTGGGGGGCATGCAGACGTGTGTTTTAGCATTTATAACCAAAAAAGAAAAGCTTGTGAACAAGCAGAGTTTTGCAGAATGAGCAAACGCGTCAGTATTTACGTGGAAAAATAGCTCTCTACGAGTGTTTGGGGAAACAACTACTCAGCAAGGAACAAGGAAGTTTAACTTGACCAAGACCAGTGATGCTTTTTGTCACACGCAATGATGATGTTTAGAGGTCAAAGTTCATTTAGAGTAGCTGGCAGCATGTCTTATGTGGATGTTCATCCATCTCCTGCATCGTCGGGCCAGTCGGGATTGTTGCTCTCACATGTGCCACTAGAATGTCACAGACCCCTTCTGGGGTGACACTGGAAATTGGACTTGTGACTTGTGGCCTCGCATAGCATAAACACGACGGCCAACAGCACTTTCAAATCACTGAAGAACTGCCATGCTGCTGGAACAGACATGGCCCCTCACCCCCCCGACTGTGCCTCAGTTGGTATTAATAAAGGATGACTGGTCGTGGGGCCCCGGAGCCACGGAGGGGGAGCTGCTGAGGCCTTCGGCCAACCAGCCACCCACCTCCAGCTCAGTGCAGAGCCTCACCTGAGGGACTGCAGAATGGCATTCATAAAGCATGTGTTGCCCAGGTTCCGTAGGCCTGTAGCACCCAGCGCTGCCGAGTCCTACCAGAGACGAGAGACATCTATGTTATGACCCAGCGGACATGCCGAGGAAGAAAATCTTTGTTTGCCAGCACAGCCGTCGAGTGGTTTGAGTTTATTCTCAAACACTAAATAACTATGTGAGTATTCAGGGCGCCTACATTGTCTTTTAACATCTTCTTGTCTGGGGCTGGACTGTCCTGAAGTTTTCTTTTCCTTTGTCGCTCACCAGTAAGCGCTGAGCTGTCAGAGGAAACAAAAGCAATCGATGCAGACTTTTTTTTTGGAAAACTTTCACAAACTAGATATCTGACGACTTACTTCTCTAAGCTCTGGAGATGCTCCCGCACCTTCTGCACCTGCCCGAGTTTGGTGTCGTTGACAACAAAGTCATCACATCTGTAACTGTAAAATCCACATCAGTCACTGGAGCCAAAGTGTGATGGACTGAGAAAACGGTTTCCTGCTTCACAAAATGTTGTTTGCAGTGCAGTGTCGGAGGGGACTCATCAGAAGACTAAAGTTCATGCAAACAGAAACAAACAGGGACTTTTTGATGTCACGGAACATGAATAAAATACTTTCATGTCTTTAGAAGAATGAATGAAGCACTTTTATAAATGAATGATCAGGGAATACATACTCAGATCCTCTTATCACACTCACTATTGTTTTCACAAGGGCCGTTTTGCAGGTACAGAGGAAATAACTGGAATGGTTTGTCATACTGGGCACTCACCAAAACACACTGAAGTTGCTGGAATCCATGCACACAGAATGATGGGATTTCTCTTTCTCCACTTTGTCTCCCTTCCTTTGACTACAACTGGGGACTTGGCAGTCTTCAAAGTGTTTCTTTGCATGTCCATTAACATATCTAGATAAAAAACAACAACAACAACATACATCCTTTCAGTTATGAATGAGTGCAAACACACATAGATCCATTACAGTGTTCAGCCAATGCTTCCCCAAAGCTGGTTTCAAGTCCTATTCTCACAGAACACAAGCAGTAAGAGTGAAACTGGGATTCACTCATGGTTCTTCAAAGTGACAGAACCAAGAAAGGCCTGTTGGAAGCTTTGGGACTAAACTGGTGAAAATACAGGGTTTTCTTCAAAACCAAACTCATGTTTAGTGACATTTTATGTGACTTGCTATTTCTTAAGTCAAGTGTTCAGAAATACTCTAAAAGCAGCCCACAGTGATGCCTCGACTTTGTTATTCCTCTGTGTTTGGGTCCATTCCAGTGTTAGATGAGCTCTTACCGTCCACAATGGACCATCAGACAGGTGAGACAAAGCCATGGGCTTTTTGTGGATCTGCACACTGGAGAAAACAGGAGAAACGGACTGAAGCTGTAGCTTAAACATTCGACTGTCGGTGTTCATCTGACAGGGACATGTTGTATCTGCGCAGGTTAAGAATAGCAGTGTGGTCTTTTTACCAGCCGTCGCTTACCGTTGCAGCACCAGGACGACGGACTACCGTGAGGGAACCGGGAGGAATCGATCTCAAAGCTCACGTTTGAGTTCAGATGAGGGCACTCCATCGACTTACAACTGCGACTCCCAAAGCTAACGTTAGCTTACAGCACCACGGCTCCGAGGAATAGGTGCGCTAGCAGCAGTTTAGCCAATTAACGTAGGCTAGCTAGCTCACGTTAGCCGACCAACTAGTTCTGTTTGCGAACGCACGTTTTCCTGTCGTTGCTAGCGCCAAACGGTGGGTATCTTTTTTTAACTGAGGACAATTTCAGGGTACATATGATAATAGGGTATGTATTAACCGTAGTTTTACTTCAACATATTGTACGATAAAACAGTAGCGTTGTACTTCATGTATGATACACTTAAAACAGAGCGTTTGCGACAAACAAATGGAAATAACTTGAGGAAGTGACGCAAATTTGCCGGCTCTGCGTTTTGCCAACTCCGAAACAAAGATGAGACATAGGAGGAATGAATAATTAGAGCATTTCCTTCTTCGGGATGCAAAGACATTGGTGACGTGACTTTTGAATATTGACATAAATCTACAATTGGACGCGCGGTTTTCATATTTTATGAGACGTTATAACACGTGTAGGAATTGCGGGAGGGTACGAGGAAACTTTGCTTGTGTCGTTGCGTAGCTGTCTGTGTCGTTCTAGACAACACTGGAGGTCACAGGTGGGGAACTATCTTGACCCTTTTCTCAGTCTTCATGTCCTGTCCGCAAATGTGTGAATCAGACATTAGATTTGTTGTTGTTGTTGTTGTTGTTTTTGCCAAGTAAACATTGTTACAATATTAAAACGTGTCCTCAGTATAACTATAAAACTATTTGTTGCAACTTACTACATGAACAAAAGAGAACTTCTAACTATCACACTGAGATCAAAACTGTCTAAAACAAAAAATATTCTCAAATCCTAAGCAGGAAACTTGTCAGAGACACTACAAAGTCATGAATGTTCAAAACACCTCTCATGTAAATATTATAACACAGCATTATATAAAGCATTACAGGTAATCAAGCAGACAGGTCTAGGATGTGATTCTGTCCTGATTGTTCTTGACTGTATTCCAAAAATAGTTTCTTAATTCTTAAGGAAATGTCTGACAAAATGTATGAATGAGTATGATTATTATAGTAATATTTTTCATTTTATTATTGTTTTTTTATGTTTATTTTTTTAAAATACATTTTACTTTGGGGACAAATATCTTAAAAAATGGATGAAGCTAATTCCAAATGGACACAGCTTTTTGTCGTGAGCTGTTGATCAATGAAATCTTAATCTTGATTTTTCATCAAGTATAATCATGCAAAGATCTTTGAAAAATGACACAACCAAAGTAACATTTTTAATGGTTTTATACAAAAAATCAACAAATATAGAAATGATACAATGACATAGAGCCATCAAATGTTTGGTGTCAACAATTGTTGATTTGAAACAAATCCAAGCTGGTAACAACTCAGCATTGGTGCAGACGTGCAGACAAGCTTCTATGCCAATTCAATCCCCCGCTCCTGAAGAGCTGTATCAGACTGGTCTGTAGTCTTTCCTGGAGCCTTCTTCCTGGTGGCTTTTTTCCTTAAGAGGTGCAATAAATATGAAGACAGTTTCAGGGAATGGCAATGAAAATAATGTACGTAATAATTTGTTGTTTGATTCTTCGTTGTACAGTCACACTCACTTTGAATTAACAGTCAGGACGATGACAGTGATGATGACAGCTACAATGATGACAGCAAGCAAAACTCCACAGATGATTGCTGGTAAAAACAAATAAATGGATTCAAGTACGGGACAACAGTTTGTGTGTTAGTGTGAAGCTTTGCTTACAAAGTTTTGTGAGTTAAATGTGCAGATCTACTACTCACCAATAGGTGTGTCTGGCTCATCTTCCTCTTCCACATCACCATCATCTACCCAAATATGTCAACATGTTAATATTTCAGTCCTTACCTCCAGAGTATTCGAGTATTTGCTACAAACAGACAGGTGTGCTTACCATGGATACCGGCACAGGTGGCGTTGCAGCTGTCGTGGTCAAAAAATCTATTTCCATTTCCAAAGCATCCAGTCCAAAGGAATTTTTTGCATTTGTCGTGAACAGAATCGTAGTAGTATCTGAGAAACTTGCCGTTACATCCCCCGTCTAACTTTGGGAAATGGCAAGCTTCAGATACTGCACGGAAGAAAAACATCATTAACAAAAGTGATGCTGCACCTCAACACACTTGAGAGCATCAAACGATAGAAATGATATCCAACAGGTGAATCATTATCTGGAGTAGTTCTTATCGTTCACCACTTGGTGGCGTATTGACTACACGTGTCTGCTCCTGTATGGGAAATGAGTCAATTAAGGTGACATGAAATAATGAAGATCTAATTAATGTCTGCTGGATCTACTAATTTGATACCAAAGTAGCACTGTCATAAATCAAATATCCCCTTTAAAGAAAGAACCATGATGTCATGTATCCTTTCATGGCCCTTTGGTCATAAAATTCATTAGCCAGTTCCAAAGTCCTCAGAAAACACCCGGAAAGGAGGAAAGAAATCTCGTTTTGCATCAACTTACGATATTTTGTTGTGTTAGCAGATGAACTCACCGTCCATAGGGTAGATTTTGTCGACATTCACGGAACAATTCCTTATGCACTCTCGCTCGTTCATAAAGCGATTAGCATTTCCTCCTTGGCCTTTGTACAGGAAAGGATTGCACCGATCGGCCTTAATGTCATAATGCAGAGCAAAGTGGAAGCTTGTGCCTTCACCTTCATCCTCCGGCAGATGGCAAAAGTCTGTTGGAGGACACAAAAAAACAAAAAAGATGATGAAGTCGTTTTACCCAAATATTAATGCAATAAGAATGACCTCTGCCCGGTGCCTTTAATTTCATGAATTCACCAACAGATAGCTGCGATCACTAATCATTAACTAACCTCAACACCAAAGACCCACTCCCTCTTTTTATAGCGGTAATTAAAAGTGCCGTTTATGGTGCATTTTCAGTCCTTCTGCCCTCACGAGGGAAGTTCTTTTTATTACACAGTTCGTTTTTCTGATTTTGGAGGGAAACTAACCACCCCGGTGCTCAAACTTGTGGCTTCTCCAATAATTCATGACAGAATTATGTTCAGACAGAAATGATCTCATTGAACACATGTAATTATAGTAGGATGGGATCGTCCACTCAGACAGGCGCATTAATTAGCAGGGTGTAAAAAATCATTTCCACTAAATGTAGACCGGATATCATCGTTTTTGGTTTTGGTCACATAAAGGCCGTCGCCGTTCAGTTGCAAGTTGCAGCATGAATGAATACACAGCCAGAAAAAGAAAAAGAAAGGGAAAAAAAATTCTAAAAACAACAGGAACATTGAGTTTCCAACGAGTCTATTGATTGAACTGAAAATAAATATTAGGGCCCCACGCATAGGTTCACGCCCCCCTTAAAAAGAGACCAAAAGATCCACTTAGCATAGTTTCCATCAAGGCTATTGATTGAACTGAAGACAAATATTAGGACACCACACACACTGAGTGATGGGTATTTTCAACAAACCAAAAGGCACATCATTGTGTGGGAAAGGACTCAAACACAGGCTGAACACACATTTGTTATAGTTTAACATTTGAATATTCAGATATTGCATGTGAGTTAAGGCCACACGCTCAAACACTGCTATCCCAAAGCGATTGATTTGGTTCAATGAAACTTAATCCAAGTTGAGAGGATAGATACTTCACCTGGAATGTGTGAGTGGCTGATATCGAAAGCAGCAAAAGCAATCCCCAAAAGCAGCAGGTGCTTCATGTTGGCGTCGTCTTGATGCCGTCTTTCCTGGACTGACTGAGGGTTGTAAACTACAGTAGGCGTAGGCTGTTGCCTGACCTTTGGACGGCCACTTCCCCACTGAAACACCTTCAGCTGAAACTAGAGGCCGACACCTCCGTGTTCTTTATGACCTGAAAGAGCTGGCCATCAACTGGGGCGTAACCATATAACCACGGCGTTTATTGCCGGTTTTACTTTTGTCAAGTTTCACTCATGGTGTCAGGGCGGCACGGCAGCAGGACGCAGCACATCAGCATGTTAAACAAAGTAGTGATGTATTAAATATTTTGACATTAGAGCGTCACATTTTCAGGGTTCTACTAAACTGCAGTGCTGAAGAAGAGGAAGTGGAAAAAGTGTCTTTAAGCAAAGCAGCAGTGCAGTCATGCACAAGCAAAATGAATGCCAAAGTAATCTCGGAAAATTGGATTTTAAAGGAATAAACCCAGCATGCGCCGCGCATGCAGCTTGCAGCCTGATCGCAACATGCTGTGGTCAGAGAAGTCTCCGAAAGCTCACGCTGCTGGTTAACTGAAAATATCACTTTCAGCATGGGTGAACTGCATTTCCGCAGCTGTTCATCCACGCTTGCTGCGTTCGAGCTGCAGGGCAGTGCAGCATAACACACGTTAAAAACGCCCCCGTCATATCAGTATTATCAATAAACCTCTAATGTAAAAACCAAGATAGCAACTGATCAAAATGGACTTACAAAGAAAATCACCAATAAATTACTGCAAACTAACTTAATAGCTCCAACACTCTATTATTATTACCAGTAGTACATGTTTTTGTCTATATTGGTTTGTCCCTTAGAATAAAGATAAATCTGTTGTTCACTGCATCAGTTGCTAGGCAGATTAAGTGTCTGCAAGCACCTGATCGGTCTGCAGTTACGTATGTAGTGCAGTCGTTCAAGAAAGTGAGATTGTCATCCAGCGTTGAGGGTTGTGGTAGCACAGAGCTGAATAGTCCAAATACAGAGATCACACGTAGATATAGAGGATAACATCATAAAGAATAAACTCCCATTACAGGTTGGACCTCCTCCAGGTCGTCATGGCGGGACAGAAGCCAAATGGTGCAGGTAGCATGTGGTGACGCCTGCAGCTCTGTTGTCCTGTTGGTTCTCCATTCTTTTGTTCTTTCTCATGTCATCTTCCGCCTGTTCCTGATCAGGTGCACGGTTCTGGTTCTCCATTCTTCAAATATACTTTGCTTCATTACAATAAATCTGTCTGTGTTTTTATTGCACTTTTCTACCTTAACGTCACTTAACGTGCTTTGAAATGCTAACATATATTCACATACTGATGAAGTAGCATCATGATCAATGTGGGGTTCAGTGTCTCTCTCAAGGATAGTTTTTATTTTTTTAATTTTTTTGAAATCAAAAAATCACATCACACAGCACCCAGTTTTCCAATATAGTCCAGGCTTCAGCATGGATTCTGGATGACAAGTTTGTCATCTGTCGGACTGATGGTGTCCTAGGAGAGGGGATCCCTCTTTTGGGGCTTTCCTCTGTTTGTAGACTATAAAGCCAATGGAGACTGTTTGATCTGTACGGTGGCCAGGAAGTGCAATACAACATTACCAAACATGAAACACTTATACAAAGCTTGCGACAAATTTTCATTAAAAAAATCTATTTTTACATTTCATAACACAGAATTGTATTACCAAAAAACATTTACATTTTTAAAAGGTTTTTCCATCCCTTGTTAATCTGTTTTCTGAAAGGTATATTTGTTTTGGTATTGTAATTCTGTTTTATGAAATGTTAATTTGTCTCTGGCTTTTGTAGAAGTGTTTCACATTTCACATGTTGAATGTTGAATTGAACTTCCTGGCATTTTCAGCATCTGTGTCTAGGTCTCTGTGGTCCAGTGGTTAGTGTGGCTGTCTGTTAACCCAAAGGTCGGCGGTTGGAGAGCCCACACAGGGACGGAGGGTTGTTGTTTTTTATTTTACTACTGAAATAAAAAAAAGAAAATGAAGAATAAAAAGTAAAAATAGAGCTCAGAGGTCAGGGTTTTCTGTAACAAGGTTGCTAAAGTTTTTTTTTTTTTTTTTTAAATAACTATTTGACTATTAGTGACAAAGTCATGTTTCGATTATCAATGAATGTACTAGAGTAGTTAGACCCCCCCCACCCCCCCAGACACAGGCTGTGAGATCTCCACATTTATCTTGAAAACTGAGACTTCCGAGTAACTTTGAGCCTCCAGCAGACGTCACTCAGCAGCCTCCTCCCTAACCC